>MNCL01000453.1:0-20321 GCA_001932985.1 Proctacanthus coquilletti
TTGTAAAAATAGCTAAAAACTATCGAAATGACAAAAACGTAATCGCGCCTAAGAAACGCAATGACTGCACGGTGTGAAAATTTATTGGGACTGTTGCACTTGATCACACTTTGTCACTTAGGGACACTATGAATATCCTGCGCCACAATGGCATGGAAATATCCTACCGTATGTTACAGCGTCGTTGCGCAGTGTTCAAGTATTATAAACCAGTGCCCAACTAAAAAGCCCCACCTTATGTCGCAAGTGACAAAAGCCCAATTGTCGTTCTCAAAAATTCATCGGCAACACTCGATAAATGGAAAACTGTTAATACAAAAATATAATTATGTCTTCTTATGTCGAATCCAAATAATCTGGTTTAAATTCCATGTTTTTGCAGATATGGATTTCCATTTCCCATGAAAATTAAGAAAAGAAACAAAAAAAGAGAAGTGCATGGTTGCCACGCGAGTGAAGTGAAACTTCAAAGTTAGAGGAATGGGAAATTTGTAGGATAAACGAATAATTGAACTATATGAATTCAAGAGTTGAAGTTATATATTTATTCACTTGTATCCATGTCTTGACTAAAATCTAAAAATGAAATGATACGTTTATGATAACTAAAATAGGAAATAAAAGTTTGAGATTTCAATTTATCTCAACATGTACAAAATACTGCGTCAATCGTTATTCCAAATCTTGTCGTCGCTATTGTTTTATCACTATTTAGCTTCAATTTGAATTTATTATGTAAGAAGTCGATCAGTGGTTGGTGGTTGTGCTTTTGATTTGGCGAAGTTTACATTAAAATCACCATTCAATTCCATTGGCATTTCACCTTAATTTTTATTTAATAAAGCTGCACCCTCTGGTCTATATGCTAGTAATATGTCGCGTATAAAATCTATTATATCACTAACTCTTTTATTTGGTGATATATACACAGACACAACGAGAATTGTTTGGCCGCTTTCTGTAATACATCGTACTGCACGAATTTCTCCCACTGATGATTTTGAGAAACTCAGCGGAATTCCCAATTATGGAAATTGGAAATTTTTGCTGCGCATGCATTTAATACACGATGACTTGAGGGACTGTATTGAGGAGTCCGCGCCGGGTGTGCACGAGGTCACGGACGCACGTAAACAACAGAGGGCGCTTGCGAAGATATGTTTGATGTTACAGGTCTCGTCATTTTCTCATTTACAAAATGCAAAATCAGGCATGAAGCTTGGGTTAACCTCAAAAGGGCTAAAGGGCTAGAGAGGAATAGAGGGCCGTGTAAATGACTTGGACTTTTACGTACATTGCTTGGGTTGAAATTTGAACAATTTAGTGATATGGAGGCTTATCTCTTCAAGATCAGCGGCTTAGATCAACAACTACGTGACAGACAGACAGTGGTCCATTGGACTATGATTTCCTGTCAGAGTTGATGTTAAGTGGTTCACCATCAGACCATTTTCCCTCAATTATGGAATTAGGGAATTCGAACATTAAATTGTGCAGTGAAGCCGTGAAAAGCAAACTTTTACAAGAAAATTTACGCAGAGACTTCGATAAGAATGAAGAAAGTACGTTGTTGACAAACGGGTCGTCAGAAGCAGTTAACAAAAATTAAGTGTTTTAGTAGTAAAAAATCGGGTCATTTCGCTAAAAACTGTCCAACAAAAACAGTCAAAAGTGATAAAAAGAGTGAGAAGTGTGAAAAAGGATGAAACGGAACATCACTTATGCCTTTGGCAGTGAGTATAAACACAAATGGTATATAGATTCCGGTGAAACTTGTCACACGACAAACAACAAAAACTTTTTGAAAAACTATGTTGTGGACATTCCGCGGTTGGTGACAGTTGCGAACAGTCAAACAATTTATAGTTTGGGACACGGTGAAGTAGAATTGTTGCTAAAGGACAAAACATACTATAAAAATAAGTGAGGTTATTTTTGTGTTGGACTTGTTTACAAACTTACTTTCTATCAACAAGATGACAGATAAGGGACTACAAGTGCACGTTGACACACAAATGTGCAGTATTTGCAACGGCGAGACGGTCATTGCAAGTGCTACAAAGGTGGTGTGTATCAATTGGACATGGATACAGACGGCTGCTACGTGTCAGACAATGGCTACAAGTCAACCATTGACGGAAATTTAGTCTACGGCTGAAGGTCAAGAAGCTGCAAATCTATGCGAGGTGAAGTCATCCCAGGAATTATGGCGTCATAGACTTGAGCACCTGAACATGAGAAGTATGGACTTGATCAAGCAAGGTATGGGTAGTGGGATTGATCACAGTGATAATATATATAATGCTTGTGTCGCTAGCATTGAAGGAAAACAATGTAGATTACCATTCCCAAAACAGTCTTTTAATAGAAAATGAAAGTTTAGGTCTTGCACATTCAGATTTGTGTGGGCCAATGTCAATTTTCTCATTCAATGGTGCTAAATATCGACTAACATTCGTAGATTACTCATCATAGATTCATAGATTTCACAAGAAAGACCTTTGGTTACTTTATTAGAACTAAAAATGAGGTGTTACCAGTATTCAAAGCTTTAAAAATTTTTGTAGAAAATCAAACTGATTTGATTAGAAGCTTAGAACAGACAATGGGCGTGAAATGTCAATAAACAATCCCAAATGTTTCTGTAAGAACATGACATCGAGCACCAGACGACCGTGCCATACACAACAAAACGGTGTGGCAGAGAGGGCCAATCGCATAATTATGAAAGCAGCGCGATGCATGCTATAGGACGTAAGAGTCATTGAGCAAGGCAGAATATTTGGATGTATTGCTTTTGCAATGATTCCTAATGAAAAACGCAAGAAATTAGATGCAAAAGGTAAGAAGGACATTTTTGTTGGTTACGTAGTGAATTGAAAGGTTACCGATTGGAGATCCAGAGAATCCTTCTAAGTGCATTAAGTCTAGAGATGTACAATCTTTAGAAGAGAAAATGTAAAAAGATTTGAAATATAATCAGGAATGATTATCAGTTACATCGAAGATACTGTTCCTGTAGCAGTGGCGATGACAGCAATGAATCACATTGATGAATCATTGACAATAGAAGATGCACTATCAGGACCTGAAAAAGAGCACTGGAAGAAAGCGATTACAGATGAATATGAATCATTTGAAAAGAATAGAGCTGGGAATTTGACATTACTACTTGCAGGAAAGAAAGTGGTTAAATGTAAATGGGTATTCAAGAAAAAGCTAGGAACAGATGGAAAGTTATTTCATTGTTGTGAAAGGATTTGCTCAAAAGTACGAAATAGACTACAAAGAAACCTACTAATAGGTAGGAAGATATTCCACAATACGTATCTTACTTGCTTTGGCAATTAACTTGAATATGCACGTTGACCTTATGGATGTCAACATGGCATTTTTAAATGGTTATTTAAATGAAACCGCGTACAAGGAGCAGCCAGATGGGTTTAAAGTGAAAAGGAAAGAAAATTATGTGTTCAAATTAAATAAAGCAATACATGGACTGAAACAAGCGTCGAAGGCCTAGTATGACAAGATAGATAATGCTCTGACAGATCTCAGAGAATCACGCAGCGAACCCTGTGATTACATAAAATCAGATGACAAAGACAATTTCATTATACGTGGATGATATTTTAGAAGCTGAAAGAATAACCTAATGAGGATGTTTGAAATGAAAGATCTTATCTTATCTTATTGAAAGATATATTGGGAATGCGTTTGAGACAGGAACAAAATATAATTATTCTTGGCTAGAAAAATTATATACAGAAAGTTTTAGAGCAATTTAAGATATCTGAATGCAAGCCTGTGAGCACACCGTTAGAAAATGGTGTGAAGTTTGAGAAAGAAGATCAAAATGACCTTGATTCAAGATATAGAAGTCTTATGGAATGTATTACGTACATAATACATATATAATACATCCCATAAGACTTGCATACGAAACAAGACTATTGAGCCAGTAGAATGACAACTGTCATTCTGAATGGCAAGCGGCGAAACGTATTTTACGATATTTGAAAGGAAAAAATTACATACACAAATGAAGAAGAAGGAACAATAAATCCTCTAAACAATAATAAATAAATTCAAAACGGGAAGTATCCCACTCCTTCAAATTTTGTTTAACGGTAAAAACCATGCTGGCGCGTAAGCCCTGTGCTCGATGTTTAGGGTGTGAGCAGAAATATTTAGGTATAGCGTTAAAATATAAAGCGGGTACCATGGACTACTCATACCAAATAAAAATCAAAGAAAAATTAGATACACTTTTCAAATACAATGGAGAGCTCATAGAAAATAATAATAAACAAGTACTGATAAAGAAGGAAATATCCGACCAAATCCAAAACCTAAACTGTTATACTAGGGATCAACAACTGTTAGTAGAACAATATTTAAATACATACAACCACGAATTATTGGACAAAGTAACAACCCTAGAAGACTAAATGAAACTATTGAAATGTTGTTACCACATCAATCACGATATACTTCTTTTAACTATTTGCGATCATATATCCAGGACTGTTGGACATCACAATTTATGCCTTTTAGGCGCTTCAGCACAGTAAAAAAGTAAAATAAGGGATATGTATTGCGAATATCCATTTAATTAGCTAATCTTTATTCAATTGTTCGTTTGTCCAGAAAAATTAAGCTATACACTATTAGTTAAAAGTTGATTCGTAAATTTTAAATATCTCGGACAACAAAAATTTAAGAAACCACGTGAATGACATAAAGCAGGTTTTATTGTCGAATAAAATCTCTAAAAATATTCTAACTGCAAAATGCACTGTTTTCAATAAACATATCGCTGCTTGTACTTTGCTTTTTGATACATAGATTTAAATTCTACTCGAAATTCTTCTTTGTTAGTCATAGGAAGGTCTTGGCACGAATTACGTGTAGGTTCTGTTCTTTACAGTTCATGTGATCTTCTAAATTGAGGAATATTCTTGAGTATAGTACGACGAAAAGACCTTCTGTAGTCGTAGGATGAGTCCAACTTACAGCACGTATGCTGGGGAATTACAAACATAAACAACAGAAGATAAAGTTTTCTAGAGTTATGAACACGGATCTGGCATTCCTTAACAACGGTCATGAACTAACTTTTGTAGTCTCTAGCAGATTGAAGCAATAGATATCAAGCTTTGCTCTTTTGATCTGCCAGAGAATATTTAAAATTGGATGGTTAAAACTGATATCAAAATTTCTGTTTATAGGAGCATATAAAGCATATAAGGAAACTCAACTGGTAACTGGTTCAAGGAAGTACTGGACTCTGAGGCTACGACAAAAAACTGCACAATAAGTATCGCTGATACCTTCAAATGCTTATCTGGATTGACTTCCAGGATTGATCAGTCAGTGCTCATTATTACTTTGGAATAAATTCTTACTAGTTCGTTCCAAATGTCTGTATTCTCTTCTTTCGTAGTATCTCTCGCCCTGAAACTAAAGCTAAACTGGGAACTACACGTTGAATTAAAGGCACGAAAGGCCGAAGCAGCTTTCTGGCAATGCCGAAAATCTTTCGGAGCGGCATGGGGATAAAGTCCACATGTTCTTCACTGGATATATTCGGGTGTAGTTCCTATATAAAGCCGCCTCACGAGTTAATTACTTTATTTAGTTTCCTACTAATATGAGTGAAATTTGAATTTTTCAAAATTTTTAGCAGAGTTTAGATTTTGAACAAAAGTATAAAGCAAAGTTATGCTTGTCAAATGCATATTGCGTTTGAAATATGTTGTCCTATTCCTTCCTTGATAATATTATAGCTTCAGGCATTAGATTAGTTTAATTTTAATTTGAATTGCGAAGTAATACATTTTTTATATCATGAAGTTCTGTAGTTTGTAGAATCCACGAGAGAAAAGGCAATTATAAACCAAAGCTGCGTGCGTTTTAATTTAATTTTTCCCGTTACACATATTGAAAGAATATGTTCACCAAACAGGTGTTAAATAAAATATGTGCATTTGGTCAAGAATTGTATATTGTAGTCAAGTTTGGGCCGAGGTCAATGGAGACTTTTTTGTTGCCTTGGCTGTTCGCCTGCTTGTCAATGCACAGTCACAATTTAAGTATTAATAATATGAAGTACCGACACAATAGAGAGCACAAAATGATAAGGATGCAAATAGTCGAAAGCTCTTTTCGGTTGTGTTGGTAGAGCTCTCAAACATCCCGAAGCTCTTGCTTCCGTAAGTGCTAGTGGCTCGAAAGAGAAAGAAATTTAAAGCCAAGTGTGAAGAGTACAAATGTTGCTAGCAATCAGCTGACTTCAATCAAATATCTCAACTACGAAAGTCTGAGGTGCATCAAAAATATCGCAACACATTCTCAACTATGCTGTAGTTTTTACCAACACATTCTCCAATATAGTGTTTTCTGCAAGCAACTAATAAAGATTAAGCCATGCAATCTCGAAGAATAACACACATGGCGCACCCGCCAGCCTTTAAATTCAAATATCAAAACATTAAAGGATTTTAATGCGATATCGTTTAGGATTGCTTTAAGAATTAATAAAAGCATAAATAGTCCCGAAAATCTTATCGAGTTTGGTTACTCAACACCCACATCCTCAGTACATTCTTGTCATATTTGAATTTTAATCTTCGATTTTCTGTAAATTAACAAATTTACAATAAATATTTTCTAATTATAAGAGCATTGTCTAAGCGAATTTTCCACCAACGCGATCTAGCAAAATATATAAACAAATTGCTGTACATAAACTACTATAATACTTGAAAGACACACATGCTATCACATTTTAACATTCCCCAATTCTAGGGGGAGAGCTGTTGCTAAGTATTCCTTTCTTTTTCGCACATCGACCATTTTTACTTCTGACTTTTACACTGTCCATGAATAAAATAGTTACGCACACCGTTTTACTTTTTATAACGGTAAGTTCTCACTCCTTAAGGAGTGTCGCTACTTGATATTATTCATACTTCAGTCACAATGTTTACTCGTGCCCTATTGCTTACTTGGGCGACGCCTTCGGCATAAGACGTCGAATCGCGGTGAATTACCGACAATAGGCGTCGGACGAAGTGACGCAGCAGTGCACCATACGTTAAGTGTGTATCGGATTAATTTCCACATGCCTGAAGAGAGAGGTAAGTTTCCGTGGCTAGTATGTGCGCCGGTGCTCGCGGCTACCGAGATTAAATTGGTTGCGAAGTAACCAGCTGATACGACGTTCATGTTGATTTTATATCTATGTTGTGTTATGTTCACGCTTCACTCGGGTCTTGGAGAGATTTAAAATTTTTTTTCTTTGCATTTAAATTTATATTTCGGCGGGTGTATGCGGTATTTACCCTGTTGTCTGTCGGTAATCTAGTCCCTATTCTGCGGATTGACATAAAATGAAATAAAAGACCGGGCACAATTAACGATCCGTTTATTCTAGTTCTTTTCTTGAACTGTATTTCACACTCGGTTTACTAACTTTACTAACGCGCACACGGTTCTCAAGTCGGACTCTTCCTTTTTTCCAAGCCATATGGCGTCATCCTCCAACGGTTGTGGCCAAGAGGAAGTCAGGACGGCCGGCCAGATCGAGCTCGTCGGAAGTCTAGCCGGTGAATTTTCTGGTTGACCAGGGGTTACGAGAGGTGCTATTTATGTGCCCGGAAATATATATATATATGGTATATAAACAAATATGTATCATTCAACCATCATTTTATTGTTCATTGTGCAAGATATTCTCCGCGATGGTCGATAAACTTTTGCATAGATGTGAACCAATTTTTTTTTGAATCCCATAAAAACAGACGATCATTTGCTTCGAAGTGATTTTTGCGTGTTGGGTTTTTCTCATTTCGCAAAACCCATACAATCGACTGCTGTCTATTATACTTTCGGGCTCATACGCATAGATCTAAGATTCGTCACCTGTGTAGATGTCATACACGGCTTTTGAAGCACCACGATTATATTTTTTGAGGATTTCTTTGCACCAATAGACACGAGCCTTTTGCAAGCGATTGTCAAATTATGCGGAATTCAACGCACACAAATCTTTTTCACGGCTAAATGTTCATATAAAATCTTGTGTATGATTGTCATACTATTGTCCAGGGATCACAATCTCACAATCTCACGGTATGTCACATGATGACCTTGCAGTATCAGTTCACGCACAGCACCGATGTTGTCTGGCACAACAACTAATTTTGGACAACCTTCTTTAAATTTGTCCGTGAGCGAACGACAGCCACGATTGAATTCACTAAACCAGTGATATACAGTGGTTTTAGAAGGTGCTCCATCGCCAAAAGCCAAAGTCGATCAGTGCACTGTTGTTGAGATAATCCACTTCGAAAGTCGTAGTAAATCATGTCACGAAAATTCTCACGAGTTAATTCCACTTTTTGACTGAGACGAAAAAAGGTTCTGATTAGGATGTATAAGTCTTTTGGATAGTAGAAACACAATTCTTGCCAGTTCCGGATACATGAATAGGTACTTACTTCTGGGGTTCATAATCCGATGTGGAAACCTTTCTGCAAGTTCTGGGAAAACGGTCATGTTAGAAGGATAGGTAACCGGAGGTTTCTAGGTACTACTAGCGCCCAGATGGCGAATAAACAGGTGTCATATGCACTAGGTGCAAGTTCAATTTAAGTAAACTGTTGCTATAGGAGGAAATGAGAGATCAGACTTTGGCAATTAGACATCGAATAGGCACAAATTGTGAAAGTAGGGCTCAGCTGTACGCTGAGTGGAAATCGGTGTTAATTTATATTGTGTTTTCTAAAGTTTGTAACGGTTAAGCTCAATATAATTTTGTAACAATTACTGTATACAGACAGAATTCAAATGGAATTTTTCGCCACGTGTGACTTTAGCGGGCAGGCGCTTTTGGTTTCCATGCAAGCTTAGTGTGTGTAGAAAGTAATTATAACCTCAAAATAGGACACTTGTTACGAACGAACACCATATACAATCGCCAAGCGGCGGTGATTTAAGCGAAGTCGTTCGATTTTTCATATACTCTCGTTTGAGAGCTTACGATATCACGTAGAAATAAACGAAGGCGGAGAAGTCCTAAGAAGGTTCTGCTACCCTTATGAGAAAAAGGCACTCACATGATAAGAACTCTGGATGTCATCGAAAGAGTTCAAGAGATCATTTCAGAAGATCCACGGCATCGATTAGGAAATTGGCGAGTATTGAACGCTAGTGACAATGCAACGAAAAAGATCTTATACCAGATTCTATTTTATAAAAGTACAATATATTTCGCTTTCCGCCGCCAAAGTAAGAAAATAACTCGCTGGAAGTTGCTTCTTTATGCTTTCAAACGAGACTGTGCCGGTCGTACCAAATTTTTTTCCTCGATTACAGTCTGTTTGACAGAGCGTGTACGGCAAAAATCAAAAAATAACTTGGGATAATAAATTGAAAAAAGTAAATACGTTATACACGTATGCTTTATTGTGATGCTTTATTACTAATAAGTTGTCCAGTCGACTTCATTATCAATAATTGACTGGACTCTCCGAGGCATGCTTTCTACTAATTTAAAAGCATAATCTAAAGATAAAGATCTCCATATAAGTCAAATTTGAAGAATAAATTGCTTAAAAGTCCAGATCTTCTTTTCTCGGAGCTTAAATTTCATAAGTGCTCAAACATTTTTATGGGATTTGCATCCGGTAACTGCAATGGCCAATCTAGTACATCAAGGTCACTTTCTAGTTTCCACACAGTACAAAGATGACGCCGATGTTTCCATGTATCCAAATTTATGTTTTTTTCTTATAAACCTTTGGACAGATGGTAATAAAGCCTTCTGATATATTTTGACCATTTTAGCAGCGTTTAAATTGTCTGTAAACATGAGCAAAGTACCAAATCCCTGTTTTGAGAAACAGCCCCAAACGTGCACCGGATGGATGGTAGACATCCGCAGAATGAATCTATTGGCGAGGGTATACGAGGTATGAGTGATGGAAAAACGTGCCCAAAAAGAAAGTTCGTCCGAAGAACTTACGTTGTCCTAATCGCGGTCCAAATTTTCCTTCGCCCAAGTAAATCTCTTTTCAATGTGATTTTCGGACAGTAGCGGTATCTTTATTGTGCTACGAAATTCCACTTCATTAGCCAGTAAACGTCTTCTTATAGTACCACAAGACACATTTAGGCCCTTTTTAGGCAAAACCGCTTGCCCACCACGTAATAATAGGCGAGAATTCTTCTCGAATACCTATAAAATCATCCTATCCTAATTTTTCGTCGTATTTGGCGTGGAGCCACGATCCGACAGGTTATCGACATTTTTTACTTCGGAATAGCGTTTCATTCACTTACTAAAAAATGTCTTCTTGTTCTTGTACTTCTACTTGTATTTACCAGCCGCTCTGTATGAAATTTTCAGCCCTTTTGGATGCAAGCACAAAAACGGCTTCGTAACGTGATGCGTACGCGGCACTTGTGACGAAATACGTCCTTCTGTGACAAATATGAGATCAAACGACAACTAAGGCTCTCTATACAAATCATCTCAGGGGAAGAGTTTCGCTACCTGATGCTCTAAATCGCATCCAAACCGAAAATGAAATATTAACGAAACAAATGACTACGTTTCAATAGGAGGGTGGATAGGGTGGGGCTTTTTGAGCAACTTTCCAGTAATAGTGCCGTAGGTCCCTAACATGCACATCCAATTTATTTGAAACCTACACTAGTGGACAGAACATTTATCCTGGCAGAAACATCTTCAGGCAAAATTTCTATTATCGAACTAATTTTTGAGAGAATGACCTTTAAGTAACGATTGTCTGAACTGCCCAACTTCCCCACTTCTTGAAATAAAATTTAGGTTGTGAAAAAAAAAAAATACTCTTGGGTTTAAAGAAGTATTATAAATTCGAAAGTATTATATGTAAATAGTGAAATAAATTGTTTATTTTAACACTGTTTGTTTTAAATTTCTTATTATTTATTAATATACACATCATCATTGTTAATGTTAACCGAGTAGAGTATTAAAGAGACTACTATATTATGTTCGTAGATATACATATACAGTAGAAACAATGCAATGGAGGGTGCGAAATTTAAATATTAATTGTAACAGTTAGCATACATATGTATTGGAAAGTACGCTTTTTGACGTTAATCACGCCATTTTCGTCGTTAGTAAAATATTCAGGGTGGAGCACAATGAGCGAAAAAGCCGTTTTAGTAAGCTCTGTCTAGTTTCCAGATTCCGTTGGATTTGTTTTAAAACTAATAGTTTTCGAGAAATTCAACATAATAAATTACTTGAAAATCAATTCTACTATCTGATCTAAAAACACACTCAGGAAAGAGCTCTTCAGATCATTGACTGACATTGAGCTGGGTCCAAATCCTTGTATGTTACTGACGGCTTTACCGCTCATATAACATCATTCATAGTCCATGGCAAATAATGATATCCAACATTGCTAAATTCCATTCAATTCAGTTCATTCTCAGTTGGACAGTATTGTCAAATGAATGAAATACAATATAAATTACTTCATATTTAGGCTCATTTTAGGAATTAGGTTGAATAATAAAATATATATATATATAAATAATAATAAAATATATATATATATATATTAAATAAATATAACGAAAAGAACTCATTTAACAAATTTATTAGTAATCGGTTAATAAAGTACTGTTAATTACTGAAACTTACTTTTGACTACACTCATACTACCAGACCCATTCTTACTGCCATGCTTGTTTACATTCTCGATCTAATATTAAATCGAAATAAATTATAATCATTGTTTTAAATACTACAACAAAACAATCTTTACACTTTATCAGCACGATTAAGATGTAAAAGATGCATTATAAATATAATTTTGTGTTGCAAACCTAGAGCCTGCTTTTAAAACTAGCTTTTTTTGACACGCCTAAGCCAAG
This sequence comes from Proctacanthus coquilletti, assembly GCA_001932985.1. NCBI lineage: Eukaryota > Metazoa > Arthropoda > Insecta > Diptera > Asilidae > Proctacanthus > Proctacanthus coquilletti. The sequence goes on from MNCL01000453.1 coordinate 11,944, forward strand.
TATATGAAAAGCACGTAACACAGAGTCAATCAAAGTTTATGGTATGGATCTTTTTTTTGAGAAGTTAAACTTGCACTTGGCCGGTTTTATTAAGCAGGTTAAGCAGAAACTAAATTGAAAATAAAGAATTTAATATTGGACGCCTAGTGGGGAATGCGTCTGAATAAGTTGCAGTTTTAACTATTGGATATCCTACTAAGTCTAGAGCTATAAAAAGAAAAGGGCGCAAGGGGGAAAGTTAGTTTCATGAGCAATATAGCAAAAACAATCCACCTTATTCCACGTTTCAAGTCCCTTCTTTCCCTAAAGAAGAATTTTTTTATATTTTTTTTATTTTAGTTCAAATTGTTAGTTTTTCAATTGTTTTAATAAACAATGAAAATAGCATCATACATAATAACGCAAAAAATATTAATAGTCTTACTTGTTTACTTACCTGTAAGTATTCTTGCAAAGCTGTTGTAAAGGATGACCAAATTTTGATAAAAAACGAGATAATACAGTTATGGACTGCGGTCGATAACTTCCTTAAAGAAATTCCTTTAATTTAAATCGTAAGCTTTAAGGAGGAAAATTGATTTTACATTGATCTTATATTTTAATATAATTTTATGATTTGTTTTACACAGACATTTTTTGTAAGGTGATTAACATACTTTCGATACTAGAATAAATATGTTCTCTGTTAAATATTTACAAATTTTCTCGGTTTCAGCAATTACAGAATTTAGTACTTCAATTCTTTGTACGTTTTTTTTCCAGTTCCAATTGCACGTAATCATCCAAATCATCCAGCGGTTTGTAATACATATGCACTGCTTGGGAACCGGCAAGCATTGATATCATTGCGGAGATGAAAAACTTCATATATTGTCCCCACGAGACTCCAGCTGGCATTTTTCTGACTCAACAAAAAGTCGAGCTTGTCTTCTCTTATATGTGCGATCTGCAAATAAAGCAATAAGCATTTGTCCATATTAATTTCGTAAATACGTGTACTATCCTTTTTAGAAAATGGTTTGTTAACTGAATCGTATTTGTCTGTATATAAAACTGAATAAAATTTCACTTTTCTACTTCACATTTTTTAAATTAATCTGCTAAAAGCACATACATATAAAGGGTTCCTATTTTGTTGGACAATAAAATTGAAATTTTTTGGAAATTTCATTTTTTTAAATCTGTTAAAATTAAATTATATGCCCAGATATATTTTTAAATGATATGCCCAGATATATGAAATAGACAAGAATAACCAAAAAATGTTAATTTTCGTTTAAATGGCGCAGAACCAAAGTAAATTTGTGATTTTTTCTCAATTCTTTCTTCAGTTTTTTGTTAGTAAGAAATGTAACCTTTGATGTTCTTTCAATTATTCCAGCCGAACAGATAGATAGATTCAAATGTTCTGCGCAGTTGAAAATTTCGTTTAGAAATATTGCACACTTAGAACATCGCAGAAATCTTCCATCAACTTACAAAACTTGTTTTGAGAAACATGGGCTTAAAATGTTGACAATATTCTAGATTATTCTAGCTTTCGCAAGCAACTTTGTTAATTTTATAAACTGCAATTTGAAATTCTAACTATATATTTTCTCATAGTCTATAGATCATAGTCTTTCACAAAATGTAATATTTTTGTAGATTCTTCTATTAATTAAAGTAGGAACCGCCCTTAAAAATTTTACATTATCGAATCCTAAAAACGGAAATGTTTTAAAAACACATTTGAGCATTATAGGTTTGTGGAAACATAAATGTATTCGTTCACGAAAATAAGCTCATGTTCTGTTTTGTTAGATTTAAATTGTTGTGTGAATTAACTGTTTTTTTTATATTTAATAACTGATTGGTTAATAATTTTAATAAAGTTATATAACTACTTTGGAGAAAATGCATCTTAATCTTAATCCTAGAAATTATTACTACGATAATAATAAGCAAAATCAAATGTCTGAAAATAAGAGTCAAATAATGAATAACATAATTGAGTGCATGCAGCACTTTACTCCAGGCCATAGGAATACTCCAGGAATATATAGATCACATGGAACAGTTTTTCATGTGCCATAATGTTGTTGAAGCCAAGAAAAGTGTCTATTCATCACGTTAGTTGAACCTGAAGCCTAAAAACTTTCCTGGCACCAGACTTTTCCTCAAATAAATCATATGAAAAATTAAAATCTACGTTAAAAAAAGTCTACGCTTCGAGCAAATTAGTGATAGCAGTACGGTTCAACAACTTGGTAATCAAAAAGAAGGTGGAAATAGCTTTAGCTGCTAATATAAATTCAGCTCTTCAAGTTTTCCAGAACCAATGAAATAAAATCTCTACTGTAGAGATCCTCAATCTCTAAAACTAGTCATGAATATTCCGCCGGAAGCAGGCTATTACAATCCAAATAGAGATTCGAGGAATTCTAACTCAAATGGAGATTCTAGAAATTCTAACCCAAATAGAGAGTTCAGAAATTCCAACACGAATAGAGGCCCAAGAAATTTTTAACTCAAAAAGGGTGTCCAGCAATTTTAATCCTAATATAGAATCCAGAAATTAGACTAATCTAGAAAAGAGATCAAACAGGAATTTTTCGGATAACGTGCAACGACAAAATACTGATAACAAAAGTTTTTACTACAATAGACAATATCGATTCGGTTTCAGTAACAGTACTTCGCACAATAAAAATAACAATACTAATAATTATAAAACAAATTATAATAAGCACTATCAGAATTATTACAATTTCCTTAGTTCCGAACGAAATAACCGACATCAATCTAGAAATAGCAATATTCCTCCAAATTAGGTTTAGACGCATAAGCCGGACATAAATAACATGACCCTAGATATAGGAAATTTTCGAATATCGAACCAACTTAATTACCCTACATTAAAATAAACAAATGTAAGCTCCTTACAGATTCTGTCACTACTTAAAGGTCAATTTAATTAAACTTATAATATTCTGATTTTTGACAAAATTATCACGTTTCAGACAAAATTATTGTTAATTGTTTTGAACAAATTAGAATTCCTAATCTACATATTCCGCGTTATTTAGGAACGATATTGTAACAAAATATAACGAGGTAATAGGAAATCAAGAACCATAAGTATTAGTGGTAATATCATTAATTTACAATCTAATATTTGTAAAGAAAAAATGATAGATAAATCCCGGCGAACATGTCTCTTAATAATTAAATAAATGCATAAGGGTTTAAAGGAAATTTATTGAAAATTTTGTGCAAATCGCCAAACCTATAACTGCTTGTGTAAGAAAACATACAAAAATATACATCAATAAAAAAGTCTATAAAGATGGTTTTGAAATTTTGAAGAATAGAACAATAAATATGCCAGTATCAATTTACCACGATTTTGAGAAAACAGCCGACGCATGCCAAATTGCTATTAATTAACTATTCCACATTTGAAAAAGAACTATTAGCGACAAACTGGCACCTTAAAAAATCCCGGCCTTATATCTATGGTTGAATTATAAAGTTAGTCACTGATCGCAAACAGCCTCAAAGATGGAAGTTGCAACTAGGCAAATAGCAATGAAGTGTTCTGTAAACGGAGACAAGAAAATAAAGCAGCAGATTTTTTTAAGTAGAACTGAAACAAGTCAGAAAAAACCTGTAGAAGCCAATCATACTAAACATCAGCAAATTTTTACAATAACCAGATAATCATAATTAAATAAATTCAAGATCATTACAGATCATAAATGAAAAAGTTTTCAATTAAAATCGTAAGATCATAAGACTTAAAGACGCAGGCCAACAGACACTTATTAAGAATCATTTTAACCCTTCGTTGATAATGAATGATTAATAATGATGATATTATATTTTCAAATGGATTAATAAAGTAAAGTCGGATCAATTTAAGAATTACGAAATTATAAGATGTAATAAAATGTTGAAAGATATTACCAAAGAAGAGGAATTGAGAAATCTTTTAGAAAAAAAATAGAGAAAAACCACCGCGGCTATAAATAAAGAATACGAAGAACTTAAACGAGAATATGCCAGTCCAAACATGAGAGCGAAAATAACGGAATTTATAAATAACTGCGAGATTTGTATATTGGAAAAGTATGAAAGAAATCGTCTGAAGCCTTCGGCCTCAATCTCACAAAGCGCAAAGAAACCCGGAGATATAATACATTTAGATATATTTTTCTCCATCAGAAAAATATTAATTCGCTACTATAATTGATAAATACACTTAAGTAGTATGCTTTGTCAAAATTAACAACAAAAGCGAACCCGGGATTTTGGTGAGTTAGTAACTGATAACAAGCTAGGGATGAAATCTAAAAGCATGAACGAGTTTTTGAAAAAAAGAGATATACAAATTTACTTCACATCCAACTCAAATCATAATTCCAACACCGATATTGAACGCTTACACAGCACAATAAACGAACTACAATAGGCGTCTACCTTTAGAGGAGCATTATCTTAATAAACGGCTATTATAGCAATATTATCCATTCAACCACAAATAAAACATTTCGTTCAAGGGAAGGTAAAAGGTGGAGAATACGAACAAATCTGAAATAAAGTATGAAAAATGAAAGCTCGAGTAATTTAAAAAATAAATAATAGTCGGAAAGACGTAACACTAGAACCAAGTATAAATAATATAAAAGTTTAATGTGGGAAAAATCGTTCCAAATTTCATAAGGTCGATGCTGAATTAATAGATAAGGCAAACAATTTTAAATGTTATAAAACAAATGTCAGGCAAAAAAGAAAATATCGACCACGCAAAAATAAAATTCGAAGTCAAGGACAAAAGACCAAATAGGAATTTTAACTTTATTTACAAGGTACAACTGCAACAACCGAGAAGATTGGAATTATAACGATGTTTACGTTATTTACTTCAATGGTAAAGTTCAACAAGATTCAAGACATGAATCACAACAATAAAATTAAAAGACGTCCAGCTCATTAAAAGCAACACACATATTCTCTATATCATTAATATAATAGAATACGAAACTAGGAATAAATAATTCATATGAAAAAATTAGCGACTTGTGAAACACCACCGAGCCCATTTCTAATATAATAAATCATTACATTAATATACCGTAAAATGTCCCTACTTTGCTCCTGCATGGGTGATTATGTTCCATTTCTGTAAAAAGATTATTTGGGGCAAAAATCAATGTTTATAAAGTAATTTAAAAATTTTTGAACGCATTTTGTAATACTATCATCACATTAGAAATACTGAATAGTCAAATTCTCAAACGGCCATGTTTTTGTTTTGATATAAGTCTTTATAAATCACATCTAGTGCTGGATCATTGTTTTTTTCTACAATTCCAATTCTATCTCTGAATATTGAGACATCGTTTGAGGTAAGATTGTTATTATGTATTAATAATTTTAATTAGCTATGCCCATTTGCCAATATTTATTTGCTGTACATATTCATACTGACTTCTAACTCATTAAGGCCTTTAAGACAAAATAGTTGTAAAAATCAGAATTTCTTAAAGGCTGCATGTTGTAAAACTCAGCCTTAAGGACATTTCTTTAAAGATAATTCAGTGCGATTGGAATGCCTGGATTGCCTGAAAGCATGCATGCGTGGAACTTGCTGCCATTTTACCTTGCCGGGTTTTACAAGGCATTTTATATTTCGCATCAGTACATGTACAATATACTTCATACATTTTCGTTCTTCACAATTTTGTCGATATGAGATAGTATGAAGAGCTGGCAACTGCTGTAAAAGTCAGTCTCATTCTTATTTAGCTAATCCAGTTGACGACTGCTTGACACGAAGAATTCTTAATTTTATACGTACATTAACCACCAATCTTAAGGAAACTACAGTACACAACGAATCACCGAAAATCTCTTATATATTATTATGCTAAGAGCTCAGAGCAGTTTTGTAACACCATAAATGAGGACTTATTTGATACATCAGAACACAGGTAACTACCATATTATTATATCAATCATTGTACACAAAGAGGTTCTCTGAATATATGTCATGCTGTACATATACATATGTACAAACCAATATTTTTGATACTTTTTCTTAAAGTCTATTAAAACCGTTCAATCCTACTTCCGTCGTTTATTTTAATTCAGACATCATATCACGTCACAAAAGGCTATTCTTATTAAATTTGTTATCGTTGTAAAATGCTAAGAATTCGTACGGGCCTACTATTAGGTATAATAATAATAGTGATATTAAAAAAGGACTGACTGTTGATTAATTTCATTTTAAGTTCCTTTGGAATTATGCGAATTAATTTTGTTAAAATTAGAAATTCTGTGAAAAAAGCGGTTTTCGAAAGGCATCCCGTAGTTTACTTTGCTGTTAGCTTTATGCTGTGCAAAAAACATTGAAGTATTTTTTGTAATGGTTCTGGATTATACTATAAAGTTATTTTTAATCTAAAGCCGAGTACTGTTGAAAAACTGTGGCGTGTAGTGAGGCTGCTTGGTATTTAATTCCTCCAGAACCTTGCAAAGCACTTGTAAACCCAATGCCACAGTGCTGTATTGAGGTTTTATCAAAAAGAGGCCATACAATTGACTGTTAGGATATGTTTAAATAAACATATTTCTACAACATTTGAATTTTCTCTTTTCACTTTAAACTACACTATATTTTTTTAATAAACAGCTATTTTTTTTTGCACAGATGATATAATTCTTTGTTATAAAAAACAACTGCTATAAGTAAACGTTATGATGAAAGTGTACTGGAGGCAATTTTCGTGTTATTATATACACTTAAAAAAGCTATATGAATGGAATTTATCCTTTTCAGTTAAAGTACTTTTATTGACAAATTTCAAAAATCTCTATGCACAGCTGTTATTTTGCACACAGTTGGAAGTGTGTACATTTGCTTTTTTGAACAAAAAATCAAAAACTATTTGTTAAATGTGTTAAATTTATCTTACGCATCATATTTACAGCGTTATAATTGAGTGCGTTATATAGGAGTTCACTGTAATTGCATATCATCGGGGATAGCAATAGCGCGTAGGCAAAGAACATCTAAAATATAACTAAAGTTCTCGCAAACAGATATAACAAAACCGCGTAACTGACAAATACTCTAGGCTGACTAATATTTTAACTAAAGTAACCCCATCAATATCCGCTGGAGGTCAGTTATGAGTTATGAGGTCGTTCATTAATATCTATAAATAATAGTATGCAAGATATTAAGTTTTCGTACCACTTACGCGATCTTTTTCAGAGCTAGTTGAGCGCTATTGCATTATCCTGTACGGTATGCTATCAAAAATTTTATTTTGAATATTAAGATAGTGAACCGAGAGCTATTGAGTTTATCGCTGAGCAAATACTTTGCAGGACAATTTTGTTAATGCAAAATCTCAATTCAGAACACTATTAACTTCGTCCAAAGGTTTATTTATTTTAAAAACAAGTAGCAGACAATCTCTTTACTACTTTCTTTGCTATTGCCCTACTGAAATCGTAACCCTACTCGGACTTGGGATAAATTAAAGAACAAATTTAATTTTTATACTACATACAAAAATTGGTCTCTCCTACAGTCCACTTTATCATTGCATACTCTAAAACAGCGCCCAATACGAAGAAAGCAGGGACAAATCTGTATATTCCAAAGTATTTTTCGCCGGGCCAAATATCTAAAAACTTTTTGAATCGATTACTATAGAACTTCATTAGCACGCTGAAACAATACAAGTTTTCATTATAATTCACCTGATTTAAAGAATACCTACAATAGCACGTTTTTTCTAGTCTCAAAAGTGACGTAACCACGGAGTTATGAGTGAAAACAGAGAGGCTCTTCCAAGTAAAATACCTGCAATTCAATCCAGACTTCAAGTGAAGTATTTTAATAGCCTTTGGTGTAAACCGAAGTATGAATAATATCAAGTAGCGACACTTCAATGGAGAGCACAAAAGAGACAAGGATGCAAATAGTCGAAAGTTCTTTACGATTGTATTGGTAGAGCTTCCAAGCATCCCAAAGCTCTTCCTAACATAAGCGCTGGTGGTTCGAAAGAGAAAGAAATTTCTCAAATGCATTTAAAGGCAAGTGTGAAGAGTACAAATATTGCTAGCAATCAGCTGGCTTCAATCAAACATCTCAGTTGATATGTTACTTTTACATTGTTAATTTTTTTTAGTAAGTTAATAAAATATTTTAGTTCTAATTTATGTTTTCAAAACGTATGCTTATTTCAAGCTCATTAACTATTCGATTAGGTTATCTCATAAGTTTGTTACAATAGGATTAATAATGTAGTATACGAAATATATTACGGTTAGTACTTGACCTATGGTAATGTATGGGTCTTCAACAGGCCGAGCTTCGT
>MNCL01000454.1:0-20181 GCA_001932985.1 Proctacanthus coquilletti
AAATAAAACCATTGGAAAAGTCTATAGAATTTTTATATAAAATAAATGATTTGACGGAAAAATAAATAAAACCACTGAAAACGTCTATAGAATTTTTGAATAAAATAAATGATTTCACGAAAAAATAAATAGAACCACTGAAAACGTCTATAGAATTTTTGAATAAAATAAATGATTTGACGGAAAAATAAATAATACCACTGAAAACGTCTATAGAATTTTTAAATAAAATAAATGATTTGACGAAAAAATAAATAACACCATTGAAAACGTCTATAGGGTTTTTAAATGAAATAAATGATTTGACGAAAAAATAAATAGAACCACTGAAAACGTCTATAGGATTTTTAAATGAAATAAATGATTTGACGAAAAAATAAATAAAACCACTGAAAACGTCTGTAGAATTTTTAAATAAAATAAATGATTTGACGAAAAAATTAATAAAACTATTAAAAACGTCTATAGAATTTTTAAATAAAATAAATGATTCGACGAAAGAATTAGTAAAACCACTAAAACATCTAAAAGTAAATAAAACCATTGAAATCGTGTATAGAATTTTTAAATAAAATAAATGATTTGACGAAACAATATAAAAACCACTGAAAACGTCTGTAGAATTTTTAAATAAAATAAATGATTTGATGAAAAAATTAATAAAACTATTAAAAGTGTATAGAATTTTTAAATAAAATAAATGATCTAAAGAATTAGTAAAACCATTGAAAACGTCTATAGAATTTTTAAATAAAATAAATGATTTGACGAAAAAATAAATAAAACCATTGAAATCGTCTATAAAATTTTTAAGTAAAATAAATGATTTGACGAAAAAAATAATAAAACTATTAAAAACGTCTATAGAATTTTTAAATAAAATGAAAGATTTGACGAAAATTTAATAAATCTATTAAAAAAGCCGACAGAATTTTTAAATAAAATATATAGTTTATTGAAAAATTTAATAAAATTATATAAAACATCTGTAGAATTTCCAAATAAAATAAAAATATAAAGAATAAGCCGCTGTAAATAAACGTATAAATAGATTCGCATATAAAACAAAAGGAATTTAAGAGAAATCAATTAGAATATTTAAAAATAAGCTTATAAATAGGTCCGCATATAAAACAAAAGGAATTTAAGAGAAATCAATTAGAATATTTAAAAAATTAAAAAATCTATAATGGTTGTATTTTTCTTTGATGTAGTGGAATTTATTGTTGATATGCTTAATCCTTTTATGGAAGACTGGATTCTTTACAAGTTGAATAACACTTTTTTATCCATAAACATATCTGGCTTGATACTGTGAAGTAAGTTGAGATCTTTCATAAGTTTCCTTTTTGGTTGACAACCAGAAATGTACTCCGCTTCTGTGGTCGACGAGTCCACAGTCTCTTGTTTGCACGAACACCAACTGATAACATCATTCTTATACAAGTTAAAACGTTTACTTACTTCGAATCGAAAAAAACAATATTTTTATTGTTGGGCGAGCCAACCTTTATTGATCAAAATCCAATATAAAACTGACTTATCCTAACTGACTAAAGTTATTAGCTTAATTCTACTTGCTGCTGACTCGTGAGTGTACACGCCGCCTCCAGACATGTTGTCAGCATATTGCACCGGGTGACCTGTGGTCACGTTGAGCGAGGCAGGTGACCTGATCGTTGAAAGTATCTCTTCTTAAGCACTAAAGATAGAGTTTGGTTGAAGAATAGCTGGCAATGGTTTGAAGCTGGAACTTTCCCTTGAGGTGAAGTTTCTATTACCGATGGTGATTGTTTCATTGACGAAATATATTATGAACGTTCCTGTGAGGTTCGTTGCGTCTCCATTTATTCGAATCGTTCCATTGAACTGGTTCAAAAGAATTACTCCGTGTTCCTCTCTTCGATTGTAGGTATGTGAGAGCCTGATGTTTTGATGCAGGATGCTTGCTGACTGCTTAGCAATTTCCGTGTGCAATCTCTATCGTCGAGTTCTATTGAACTATTTTGACTACAGATATTTAAACTATTAAATATCTACTATATATATACTATATATATATTGTTTTTACAGGTTAAAACATTTTCATATTTAATTTTATTTATAATATTGTTAATTTTGATCGGTTTTATTAATAACATGTTACATTCTTCTGGGCTTGTTATCGGAATTCCTATTATGTAGATTATGGAGCTATTACTTGCTGCTATTTTTATTGTCGCTATTTCTATTCCTTCTTCTATGTTAACAAAAGGCATTTTACTTTTTTCTAATGATTCCTTGATAATGCCTAATTCCTTATCACCTAGTATGAACGAATTTATAAGACCTACTTTTGCCCATTGCACCGCATATTCGATGTTGGTTATTTCTTCTTTCAATATTTCTAGCTGAAATGTTATGCCTAGCGTTAGGTTGTTTCTAATTGATCCGTTATTTTGAACAATTTTTATTACAGAATTAGTTTAGAACTACTTGCTTGTTATTATTTTCTAAAAGATTATTAATTTTTTCTTAGATTATTTGGAATTCTTCGTGGTCGGGGCTTCCCGCGATCCACTTCCAGATCTTGCCTAATATATCTATTGATCGTTTTAATTTAGCTTTGGGTTTGAGTCTATTAAGATGGTTATTAAGATGGGATATTTCGTGCATTAGGAAAGGGTATATAGGATCGTTTCTAGCTACCTTTGTTATCACCACCTCTTCTAGTTCTATGATCTTTTTAGCGTATGCTTCGAGGTCCACAACATAAATTAGCCTGAATGTGCCAGTTTGAGTTCTTTCTTTCCCCAAGTTTATCGATACCAATTGAGAGTTTGAGTAATCCAGAATCCTTATATGAGCGAGGCAGCTGGTTAACAATACCCTGAAATGAAATGATAGGTTTAGCCTTTTAACTGGCTTTTGTGAACCGTCCTTCCTGATTCCGTGATTATTAAACTGTTTTTATCCTCCTTAACAACCTCTTGTTTATAACGGGGCGTAAGTTTTGATCCAATTCGTTTGTGGATCTTAACGTAAACGATTTCTCCTGCGTTATATGTCTTGAAATCCTGCCTGTTTTTGTTATGTGTTTTTAAATCGTGCTCCTACTTATCAATTAATTTTTGTACATTACCACGTCTGGCTTTTCCGTAGGCTTCCGGATCTATTCGGACCTTTCTTCCGAAAAATAACTCAATCGGCTTCTTACTCGTGGTGTAATGCACCGAGCAATTGTACTCATATACCACGCGATGGAGCAGCTCGTCAAAGGATCTTAAGACATTTTCCGATTTCAAGCATCGCATTATCTCCGACAATGTGAAGTGGAATCTCTCCACTTGCCCGTTGGCGTTTTGAAACATGAAGAGAAGTTACCTTAGTGGTTCCCTGATGTCTTCCGCTGAGCGTGATTTTACTATTTTCACCTGCGCGTATTTGGAAAACTTATCTATAGCTGTAAGAACCAAGTTCTTCTCCGCAATGTAAATATCCATATGAAGGATCTGTCCGGGGTACTGGGGTATTGGGGTTTCCCCAATTTTTGGATTTGTGGAGTGCCTCTCGTACGGGAAGTAGAATTTCTCTAGCAGCTGAGCTTTATTTTCGCTAGCGTTGCGGTTGGCTCTTCTGTGTTCCAGAATAATTTGCTCTTCTTGGTCGGTGTCGGATGTTAGATCTATTACCTTAGTTTGTGTAAATTTTGATTTATAGTTCCTAAAGTGTAAGGGGTAAAAATTCTGGATTATTCCCATGATACCTTCTGATGTATATGTTCCGTTACTTATTGCTGGATTAAGATGCTTTTTAAGGATTGGAATAAGGTTTTCCTCCGAGTATTCCGTTCTGGTGATAACATGTCTGTGGTAGGTCGGGAAAGGAATATGAAATTCATAGTTGTCCCTACTACATACCTATCTGTAGGAATGAAATCGTGGCTCGAACTCTCTGCGCTATGTACTGTGCTCGTTATGGTGTTGATTTGGTCTGTGGGTGATAATTCCGGTGGTTGCGACAGTGCGTCTGCCACTACGTTGGTCCTTCCAGGTTTGTAGGTGAGCTCATAGATGTATTCTTTTAATATCGTCTTCCATCTTTTCATTTTGGTGTTATCATTTTTACAACTAAGCGCATATGTCAGCGGCTGATGGTCGGTGAATGTCTTTACTTTTGGGTACAGATAATTCCTTAGGTAGTTTAATGCCCATATGATGGCGATCATCTCCTTTGCGTTTGTAGCGTAATTTTCCTCGGCTCTATTGAGGGTCCTGGATATGAAGGTTATCGGTTTCCCGTCTTGTTCTAGTACAGCGCGTTGTTCAGGTTTGGGTATGCCAGAATCATGTCTTCCGAGACTAATGCGCTTTTTATTTTTGCAAATGCCTCTCTAGCTTCGTTGTCCAATGATATTATTTTATTTTTTGATAGCTTTTTGGGCAACCGCCCACCTTTCCCTCTTAAGAGATTTATCAGGGGTTTTGCCAGTTTGGCATAATCTTTGACAAATCGTCTGTAATAGCCTGATAATCCTAAAAAGGAACGCAAATCTTTTAGCGTATTCGGATGGGGAAAATTCACGATTGCTTCCAATTTAGCCGGGTTTGTCTTGATGCCATCGGCGGGGTGACAGTGCATTCTAGGAATTCGACGTTAGTTTTGAAGAATTCACACTTGTCCAGCTGAATCTTCATATTGGCGGAGTTGATGGTTTTAAATATGACTGACAAGTCTTCCATATGTTCGTGCTCCGTTTGGCTGAATATAATAATATCATCAATATAGACGAAACATCTCTTTCCTATATGTTCCCTTAGTATATCGTCAACGGCTTGTTGGAAGATTGCCGGGGCATTTTTGAGTCCGAATGGCAGTCTTGTAAACTCGAGCTTGCCATTGTTCACGGAAAATGCTGTTTTTTTCAATGTCGCTCTCTTTTAGCGGGATCTGGTGGAATCCGCTTTTCAGATCTATCACGAAAAAGAATTTATTTCTACCCAATTGCATTAGAACTTCGTTGATTTCCGGAATCGGGTATCGGTCTGCAATGGTGATACTGTTGAGTTTCCTGTAATCTATCACCATTCGAAACTTTTTTGGCCGGAAGCGTCTAGTTTTTTTGGTACAACCGACACGTTTGAGTTGTATGGCGATCTAGATGGTCTTATTATTCCATCATCTAATAGTTTTTGAATTTGCCATTTGACTTCTTCTTTTAATGCCATTGGGTATGGGTAAAATTTCGTGAAGACCGGTGTGTCTGAAATTGTCCGTTGTAAAAGAATTTTATTTTCTGTTCTTTAATATTGAAGAGATTAACTAGCATGTGATGGGAGATTCTGACTTGTCCCCCTACGGAGTCGGCATAAAAACATTGTTCGTTAGGAATTGGATTTTTCGCGAAGCGTGGCTTTCTATAGTTTTTGTTTGATCGGGTATCGACAAGAATTTTTAATATCTCCCCGCTTCCTGTTTTGCATTCCAAATATGGGAGCGAAGAGTTTTTTATCCTAGAGAATGAATATCGTAAAGGTTCGTAGTTGTAGCTGCCGCTTCGAATTCGTCTTGTTCGTCGTGTTTGTAATAGCCTCTGCAATATTCCGTCAACGTCTGATCGTACATGTTTTCCATATCGCACTGTTCTTGGCTTTCCTGATATTCTACTATATTCTCCTGGCTTTCTTGGGGTGATTGATGACCCTCCTTTTTCGTATCTATATGGAAATATTTTTGGATCTTCTGAGGTGGTACAGGTCCACGCTTTAACTTGCCGTTCTGTGGTCCTTTCCCCGCATATTGCATGGGTCTGGGCCTATTCGCGTAATTGATTGCTCTTGATTGGATACTCTGATCTATGTCCATTGGCTCAGGCCTGGGCATAGGTTTCGGGGCGTTCGGCCTTGATGGATGTGCAACTTGTTGGGGTCGCTGGAAGGGGCTATATGACATCTGCTGTCGGTATTCATTCGGGTGTGGTCTGAATCCTGGTCTTGAAAAATGAGCACGTTTCGGATGGAATGTTCCCTGTCGGCTGTAGTGAGGTTGTTGAGGCCTTTTGGGTGGTATCAGCGGAGGATTCTGCTGTATCTTCCTGTTATTGCCATGATAGTTATTGGCATACTTGGCTCTAAAATTTTGATTCTCCAATTTTAGGCAGAAATGTAGGGCTTGGGGCAGATCTGCTGGCTCTTTTATTCCGAGGAGCCTGGTAGATCGAATGTATCTAGGGCTTTATCCCTGTAAGTTTCTGTCAGCAATCGCATAGAATCGTGAGTTACTTCCATACAGGCAATTTTATTTAGTATTAACGAGAGATGGGAATATATCCTCTGGTAGAATTCTTGGACAGAAGATCTCGCCTGAATTAAGGAGATAAGTTGGTACTCTAAAGTACCTAATTCGCGTTTATCGGCATAATGAATTGTCAAGTATCGGCAGATTGCTTTCCAATCCAAGGGGGTATTATAAGATTCAAGTGCAATGTCTGCATTGCCTATTATTTTATTTCTGATGACACTCAAGATTCCATAATACTTGGGTGTTCCTTTGGTTGGTTCGTAAATTTGTAAAACCCTTTCTACGCTTTTCTTCCAGGAAGAAAACTCTTCAGGGTTGCCAGAAAATAACTTTCACGATTCTATATTCGTAATTTTTACACTAATTTCGTGATTTTACAACTGGAATTTTTCACAATTTGATTTTCGCTTAATGTCTAACACTTTTTTCGAAATTAACAATTTTCCTTATCTCTAAACTTACAATAAGATCAGGAGCATGTTGATGGACGATGCGTGCGCAGGGACGAACGTTATTCCTCTACAGAGCTTCAAGTTTCCAACAACTTCCTCGGGTTCAGGGCACAGGACTGCACTTCTTGAGGGCTTGGTGAAATTCTCGACAGCACTACTTAAGGGCCTTGAACAGTAATCTGATTTCTTCGCACTACTTAAGGGCTCACTTAGAAAACCACTGATTTTATTTGTTCCCCAGAAAATCACTCCTGTGTCCCACGTTGGGCGCCAGTTAAAACTTTTACTTACTTTGAACCGAAAAAAATAATATTTTTATTGTTGGGCGAGCCAACCTTTATTGATCAAAATCCAATATAAAACTGACTTATCCTAATTGACTAAAGTTATTAGCTTAATTCTACCTGCTTCTGACTCGTCAGTGCACACGCCGCCTCCAGACATGTTGTCAGCATATTGCACCGGATGACCTGCGGTCACGTTGAACAGGCAGGTGGATTGTAAAGAACGTTGTTTACTTACATAATAAGATATCCTGTTGTAGACTTTCTGGATTCCAAGTCATTTGCAAATCTGCATCACTGTAGATATCGACTTGATCATTGTGAATGGGTTTGAACGACAAGCCATAATCAAGCGTACCCTTGATATATTTTAATATTCTCTTCACCTCGTTCCAGTGTATTTTGAGTGGATCCTTCATGTATCTACTGGCCTGGTTCACAGAGTAAGTAATATCTAGCCTTGTCCCATTAGATAAGTAGAGCAAACTATCAATTGCCTCAGCATACGGCCCGCGGTTCTCCTTTTGAGGGTTTTTATGCACATTAGGGCACAATTCCTGATGTGGATCTGCTGGAATGTTTACTGGATTGGTATCATTTATGCGGAACTTCTCAACCAGCTTGCCAGCATATGCCTTTTGTTGTAAAAATATTGTCCCATCATTTTTCCTTTCAATTTGCAGGCCAAGGAACATGTTTGTTGTATTTTCAGACATCTCAAATTCCCTTTGAAAAACCTTTCGGAAACTGTATATTTCATGTAAATTTTTTGCTGCACACATACAATCGTCTATGAAGAAACCTACTATGAATGTTCTTCTCCCAGGTAAGTTGACAAAAATACATGGATCCCCATTGGAAGCTTTTAGACTTTGTTTAGTAAGAAACTTAGTGAAGCGTATATTTCAATTTCTAGACGACTGCTTTAGTCCATATAAGCTTTTTAGCCTTCGGGTTGTTGCACATAAATATCTTCTTCAACTTCACCATTCAGGTAAGCAGTTTCGACGTCGTACAGCTTAATTTTAAGATTCACCTTAGCAGCTATAATCAAAATGAATCTGATGGATTCAAATCTCAGTACTGGGCTGAAAGTTTCATTATAATCAACACCCGCTTGTTGATTATAACCATTAGCTACCAGTCTTGCTTTGTAACGCTGAACTTGGCTATTAGGGTTCTTCTTGATTTTGAAAACCCGTCTGTTACCCATGATATTTGCACCAGGTGGAGGATTGACTAATCGGCATACATTATTTTTGTTTAGAGATCCCATCCCCTCATGCATGGCAGCCCTCCACTTTGTTGCTTCATTATTGGTCACAGCATCTTGAAAATCAATTGGTTCGCTTCCTTCTGCCACCAGAACATCTTCACCTTCGCAATTCTGATACCGCTTTGGAGGTTTAATGTTTTCCCTTGAACGTAGTTTTGAGCGGTAAGTATTTAGGTTTTGTTGATTGCCTAGCTTGTTGGTGGGTGAGCCTCCTGGTGAATCCTGATCAGCTGATTCATAATCACTTTCTCTCTGCTCATCTGAAAGATCAAAATCAGGTCTTGGTTCTTCAATTATTGTAGAATCATCACCGGTTTCATTTGTGGGGTTGCCATTTGATTCTTCACAGGATTGGGGTTATCTTGATTGATCTGATGTTGATGTTGTCACCTTTGTTCCACACCTCTACCTTTTTTGAGTAAGGAAACCATATGCGATATCCTTTTATATTGTCTTCGTATCCAATAAAAATACCTTTTCTTGATTTTTGATCCCATTTTTGCCTTTTTATTTTAGGTATGTGAGCGAATACTTCTTGACCAAAAACTTGTAGGTAATTGACATTTGGTGTGCGACCAAACCAGAATTCAAAGGGAGATTTTCCTGTAACAGAACTATTACCTGTACGGTTTATTACATAAGTGGCAGTCTGGACAGCTTCCGCCCAAAATCTTAAATCTAATCCACTTTCATACTGAACTGTACGAGCAGACTCTACTATGGTTCGGTTATCCCGTTCAGCTGAACCATTCTGCTCCCGACGGTAAGCCACTGATCTCTGATGCGTTACGCCCATTTCGCCAAGTAACTTGGACACTCCCCCATTGACAAATTCTAATCCGTTGTCAGTCCTTATAGTGACAACTCCTTTTGGACAGTGTTTATTAGATTTTTTCAAAAACTCACATAGACAGGTAACTACATCCAACTTGAGACTTAAAAAATAAACGAACCTGTAGTGCGAAAAATCATCTTTGATCAATAGGAAGTATGGTGAGCCTTTAAACGCATCGACCCACACACATCAGCATGAACCAACTCTCCAATGTATGGTGATTTTGACTTACTTTCACCAAATGGTAAACTATGTGCTTTGCCAATGGCGCATGCATTACAGAAAAAATTCTTTTCTTCATTTTTGTTTACCCAAGTTGCTTAATGCCTTTTTGACTATAGCACAATTTTGGTGAACCAATTACTTGTGCCACGTTTAAAGCGTGTCTGCTACTGAAGCTAAAGACTCATGTTTATTGTTCAGTTTTGGTTTTGGTAGTATAACTTTCATCTCTTCTCTCTCATATGATAAAGAGTTTGGGGATTTCTGTCTTTCTTTTTCCAATAATAACGACCTTTCCATTTTTTATAAATTTGCTTGTGTACTTGTTCGATACTTCATAGTAATCTTTGTCAAGTGTTACTCCTACAGAAAAGAGGTTATACGATAGATCTGGCATATAAAACACTTACGTTTACCACCTACACGTATCCAGACTTCCTTTTGTAGAGGTTCATAAATGGAAAACCACTCTTTTCTGCACGTCATGTGGTCTGTAGCTCCAGAATTTTGGTACCAGGTGTTATTGTTTCCGCTTGATTCCAATTCTAACGCTAATGCTTGACAAATAATAGCTTCTCCATGTGTTTTATTTGAATCGTTATTTTGTTTACTAATTGGATTGTGGTAGCAATCTCTTGCATAGTGATTTGTCTTGCCACAAATGAAACATCCCCGTTTTTGGTTCATATTACCTTTCTTAGTTTGCTCCTGATTATTATTGTTTTGTTTTTATTAGCAAATTTCTTAATTTTGTTTGTTCAGCGACTAGAGGCTGCTAGACCACTACTTTCTGGGTTTCGCTAGATTTCATCCTAAGCTCCTGACCACACAACTTTGAAATCAAGTTATTTAAAGTTCTGTCTTTATCAGCTGCAGATTCCTAGGCACAAAGGAAATGTTTGGCAAAGTATTCAATACCTTGGACATGATCATAACCTCATCGCACTTTTCATCCATAAGATTGAGGCGATATGCCAAGTTTTGTATTTTGGAAATGTGTTGTGCTATATCGTTTGCGGGTTCGTTAGTATAATTGTACCATTCTTGTTGTAATACGTATTTTGATGTGGTCGACCCTTTTTCGTACACAGAGAGTAGTTTGTCCCACATACCTTTGGCAGTCTCTTCGCTCACAAGGTGTATTTTAGCTTCTTGGGATAATGTTCTGACAATTACCCTTTGTGCCTTTCCATCAGCATTTTTATAGCATTCAAGATCTTTTTCGTATTTCTCTTTAATCTTAGCATCAGCAACGTGACCTGGGTCTACCAGCTCTGTTCTGGCACCTGTTACTACATCGTACGCTTTATATGATTTAAATATAACAGTTATCTCCAATTTCCATAAAGGCCACTGTTGTATGTTTTATAATTTTTCAACTCGCGCTAAGTCGTCTTCCATTTTACCGGCTGTGAGGTTATATTTCACTTGGAAACCTCTTTGATCTAAAAATGTTTTAGATGTTTTTTTGGTTGAACAACATAAAACTTTTGCTCTCAGGGCGTTCCTGCATTATCACACGGCGGACCATTAGAATTACACTGTTTTTTATATTATATAAAACATGATAAATCATTTATCTTAAAAGATTTATTTATAATTTTTGACAGCAACTTGTTTACATATTTTGCTGAATCGCATTTATGGAATGTTGGCTTAGCCAAAATATCTGCTTAGAATACTCTTATAATTAGAAAATATTTATTGCAAATTTGTTAATTTACAGTAAATGAGGAGTACCCAAACTTATTAAGATTTTCGAGACTGTTTACGCTTTTATTAATTTTTAAAACAATTCTAAACGATATCAGATGAAAATTCTCTAATGTTTAGATATTTGAATTGGTATTTGGCAGGTGCCACATGTGTGTTATTCTTCGCGATAGCGTTCCTTAATCTTCATTGGCTGCCTGCGAAAAAATACACCACATTGGAGAATATGTTGGTAAAAACTACAGCATAATTGCGATTATATTGCGAAATTTTTGATACTATGCTACTTTCGTAGTTGAGATATTTGATTGAAATCAGCTGATTGCTAGCAATATTTGTACTCTTCACACTTGCCTTTAAATACGCTTGCGAAATTTCTTTCTCGAACCACCAGCGCTTATGGAAGCAAGAGCTTTGGATTCTTGAAAGCTCTAACAATACAATCGTAAAGAGCTTTCGACTATTTGCATCCTTGTCTCTTTTGTGCTCTCTATTGAAGTTTCGCTACTTGATATTATTCATACTTCGCACTAGATGGACTTAACACGACAGAGAAAGAAAATGATTACGAATCCCGCTACATAAACCACTTATCTCTACAAAATTAACAATCGACTCATCTTCACCCAAACTGCTAAAAGATATTAAAAGACTACTTTAAATTCTTCGTCTGTTCGTTGATTTGGTTATTTGTCAAGAAGAAGAAGGGGCTATCGATACTCGAACTCACTCGCGCTGGAGTCGGAAATAGTAGAATCAGACACCAAAATTGCCTTACATGGTTAGCATTTTTTCAGCTAACCTTTCATGTTACAAATAGTAAACGTAACGATTCAAATCTCCATCAACATTTCTTATTTTCAGGAGATTCGTAGGATTCCAATAAGTGTGTAAACAGAGCCTATGTTATGAGCGGCAGTACACCTGCTTTCATCAAATCGCACCAGCAACGTGAGTAAAAAGCATTTTCACCTGTGCTTGGCCGCTAGTTCTTCTGCTTAAGGTCTGCAACTCAGCGTTTAGAAGACGTACTTTCAACATTCCAAAGCAACACTCCAGGGACTGAAGGACTCTCACCGAGGAAAGCTTACTTTTATTAACATTGTAAAGTAATGTAGCTTAGACCTAAACTGCATAAGATTTTGTAACGGGGAACAAAAGTAGGGTTGCAGTATCGCAAAAGTAGATTTAAGAAAGCAAAGTGTAGTAGTAAGTTATTGTTATTAAATTTTTCAAATAAAAGAAACGATAATTATAGAAACTATCTCTCATAAATAAGATCGAGAACTGCTTAATTATAAGTTGAAAAATTCAAATTTTAAATACCAGCTTAGAATAGATTTGAATTAAGTTGCAACCTCTGCAATCTTTATTCGTGGTTCTTCTGAATTGCGTGAAATTTCGCTTGAATCTCTAGGGTTTTTCTTTGAGTCTTCTTCACACCAATCATCTTATCTAGGAGGAGTTTGACTCACGGATTTCTCACGGAATTTTAAATTGATTGAGACAACTCAGACGCATAACTGGACTGGTGTTCGGACTGGGAGCCATTAGTTACATTTTGAGCAGCAGTTTCAAAATCACCACGATTATCTCCGGGGAAAGAAGAATGGCATTCGAAGAGAATGATTTGAACTTCGTAAATAAGTGGGGAGAAGCTCGCAATTTTTGAGACCCGAAAGTAAAGGGATGAATTGCCCAAGTTCGAAGTCTTGGTATATGACGCGGCCAGTCCCCTTCAATTTTTCTCTGAAAGACTAATTGGAAATTAATATTTATAAAAAAGAAAAGGGCTTGGAGAACTAGAACTAAAAAACAAGTTGATCGAGCAATAAAACGACAAGGAATACAGGAAGAGGTAAATCAGAAGCGCGGGAAAGTAGTTTGAATAAAAAATGCATACTCCTTTGAAATGAGTGGCAAGGAAAGTATTTGTAGAAAACACTGGAAGGGTTGTCCAAGTATGTTGTGATTAGTTCTTATTTGATTTCTGTTATTGAAAATTAAAAAGTGTAGATGTAAATCTGCCATAATTTATAATGCGCCTCTTTTTCTGTAGATAAATTTAATTTTTTTTCCCATAAATTATAGACAAGTATTCGGAATCTTCTAAAGATCTTTAATTTTTTACACCTTTACGGTGATATTCGAAAACAAAACTCGAAGAAATGGCGGCCAGGACACTTATTTTAAAAATTTATTTGTGTAAATATGCTTGCAGGTAAGTTTCTTCATATTCTAGAGTTAGAATCCATCCTCGTGTCCTAAAAAAGTGAATGGAGTTTTAGCGCTAAACTAGCAAGTTGGATTTAAAGATTGCAATTTACAAAACACTCATGTGACGATAAAGGTCTGGCATTTTTTGGATCAGTTTGCTTCTTCAGCGCGCTCGAAAAAAATTCTATGCCTTGATTTATTCCTGATTTGTCGGAAGGCGTCTATACGAAATATTACAAAAAAAAAACAGTTATAAATTAACGATAATCCGTAGTTCGTACATAAAGGCATTGAATTACCATTCCAATGGTGAAAGAATTTTGAGAGTCGGTCCAGTACTCTCAGGGATTTACCTCCAAAACATCCAAACAAACGTTCTTTCCTTTTAACACTAGTGAATTGTACGAAGGTGTGTTTTAGTAGATTGAAAACGTTTTGAATAAAATGGACTCTCGGATAAAATGAAAGCCATTGCCACTTTTGTTTTATTGAGTATTTCTTCAAAACAGCAGGTAAAAACACTCCTCACGAGGACCGACCGTTAAGTTCGCGGCCTAAGGTTTTAAATGAGACGGAATGTTCGATGGAAAGCATTTATTTTTTAATACGATTCTCCTTAAGTGAGGAACATTTCTCGAACCTCACAAATGTGCCTTTTGCCGTGATGTGATACTCTACGGCCGACTTTTCTCATTCTCATCAGCAAAGCTCTGGCTCAGTAAATCCTTTCCTAAATTGGAAAAAAGAAAAGTCACTACGGCCGTGTGAGTAATTTGAACTCGTAGCACTCCTTAAGGAGGAAAATTTACCGCTATGAAAATTAAATCGGTGTGCGTAAGAGTTTTATTCTGGGATAGTGTAAAACTATGAGCAAAAATGGAAAGAAGGAAAGATATACTTAGCAAAGGCTCTAGAATTGGGGAAAGTTAAAAGGTGATAGCATGTGTACCTTTCATTTACTTGTAGATTTGTTTTCATATTTTACTAGATTGGCTTGGCGGAAAATTCTTGCCTGGAATGCATTTGTAATTAGAAAATATTTATTGCGATTTGTTAATTTGGAGAAAATCAAAGAAATAATACTCAAACATGAGAGTATGTTCACGAGGTGGGTGTCGAGTACCCAAACTGCATTGAAATTATTGAAACTGTTTGCAGTTTTATTAAATTTGAAAACAACCTAGACGATTTCTCATAAAATTTTATATTTTTTTTATATTTGAATTTAACGGCTGGCAGTTGATGCATATTTTTAATTTTTTACGATTGCATTCTTTAACCTTCATCGGCTGCTTGCACCGGACTACGCCAAATTCGAGAACGTGTTGTTAAATTTTTCATAAGAAGCAGCTCAGGCTAGTAAATGGAGTAAAGAGCCAGAAGTGCTAATTGCAGAGGGTTTGATAGGTGCAGTCTGCCCGCGCATATTCGCCATGAAAATAGTTTTGAGAACTACCACTGGGTGCGCGAATGCACGAAGTTACCAAGTGAAATCAACTGCATGTGAGTAGCGTGAGTTTAGCAAAAAGGAAATTGTTGGATTTGACTAACGTTGTATGAGTGCTTCCAAGAAAGTATCATTTTTTACTAAAAAGATCATAGTGAATTTTAATTAATATTTACATAATACCTTGGGGCACAGCGAGCGGATTCCTCTCTGCGCGCCATCTGTTGTGTTTTTCAAATTTGACGGTCAAATCTTATATATGGAATTCGTACTCTTGTGTTAATTGTAACGGAACGCAGAATTTACAGTAAGTAAACCTTAATTGTACACTACCCGATTAAAAATTAAAACGAATTTTTTCTTAACAGCTTTGAGATGGGGTTCGAACACTACCGAGAGTTCTAGTTGATAGAAAGCTAAAAGGTATAAGTGAAAATGGTAGGTCAGGGAAGAATATCCTAAAATGTCATCGCGGACCGTGTTGCAAGTCCATTCGTCCGTCAAGCTTCACCATGAGATCATGATCCGCGGACGAAATTTTGCAGTAAGACCTTTTATTTTTAATTATTAATTTGTGTTTGGAATTTCTGCTGTTTGATTTGTTGTAATTCCGAGGGAAGTGTAACGTGACGTAGTGACAAAAACGAATCAGATCAGGTTAATCTATTTCTAACTCGCAGTTGCGTATCGGTAAACTTAAACCGTTGAACAAGCGCTCATCTTTCTTGACGCCGCTGGGCCGTGCGTCGGCGTAATTTGTTAAAAACGGGAGATTCATTGGCTGCCAACATCCCTTTCTACTAAAGCTCGTTTGTTTTGAGCAGAGGACATGGGAAAAGTAATAAAATCGTATAGTGCTTCGGCGGATAACGCGGTGAATCGAGCGGGCATTGAGCCGGCTTTTTGTCCGATGCACTGCGCGAGTCGGTAGTATTAAATACGAAAGTTGGAAGTACGGCCCAAGGCGTAAGTAAAAACGTTTGTTTTGGCTTCCTATAGAAGAGATTTTTATTGGAAATTAAGGACTATATAAAAATAAGTTTGCATATAGTCTACCAAGAAATTGAAATGATTTTATTACTGCTTTGAAATAAGCAGAATTCTCTGGTCTCAGGTCATTGGGAAAAAGATAAAATTTGTCAGCAATAAATCGGGTGCTTATGGCATCGATGTCTCCAGCATTTACTTGTAAGGAGGAGTGCTT
This sequence comes from Proctacanthus coquilletti, assembly GCA_001932985.1. Lineage (NCBI taxonomy): Eukaryota > Metazoa > Arthropoda > Insecta > Diptera > Asilidae > Proctacanthus > Proctacanthus coquilletti. The sequence goes on from MNCL01000454.1 coordinate 15,930, forward strand.
AGATTTTGTACTATAACGTGTTATAGGAGGGAAGCTATTGCGGACCTGCTTCCAATTTATTCTTTATGTTTTCAACGAAACTGTATATTACTAAATATGCCTTACTGCAGTGATGTAGAGTCACATAATTTAATTCATGAGCTTACAACGATGAAAATATGGATTACAATGGAACGCATTGCAAATGTTGATTAAAAGTATTTAATCTGGGACCTGTTGCGAAATACCACAAATTTCTGGATGAATCTTGGATATGGGACGTGTTTAAAACATCCTTTATTTACAATCCAATCGTTCATAACTTACAATACTTATTTTTATTTTAACTGAAAGTAAATTTATATTTATAAAAAGTTCCGAGCTATTATTCTCTTAATCGTGTGTTTATTTTTTCAAGCAAGGGACAGAATTATGCTATAAGGTAAGGAAAGTTTGAGAATTTAAAAACGATTATTTAATATTTATTTCTCATAAAATGAAATAGCCTTCAGGTACATGATTAAAAATATAATGCAAAATAGGCACATATATCAGAAAACTCATAAAATCTGGTCTGTATTTTCAAAAAGCAATACCCTATTAAATAGGAGTCTGCTTGTGATTATCTAACTTTTTCGATTTTCGGCACTGCTTGCTGGATGCAGGTTTTACCAAGGCGCCCTATGTGGAATTCTAACAAGTTCATTGCGAAATAGCCAATAGATTTTTGCAAGTGTTAGATGAAAATAAACAAAACACATTTCAGATCTTAAAAGAGTCTAATTGAACAAATCCAATTAACCCTTATCACTCCAAGAATATTACAGAGTGATTTGTAGCACTTTTCCAAACAAACTTCGTAAATTTCAAAGTGCTGAAAAAAGCCGCTGCATACGTTTTATAAGGTAGTTTTTTATTTGTATGAATATTTATAAATTTTGAGTAAATACAAAATAGGAGTACAAAGGAGAAATTTATTCATATTTTACTGTTATTTCTATAAATTTTTTCCACAAATTTCGTAAAATGTTATGTTTTAAATACAAGAATAAAAACTATTTATGTAATTCTTTTTGATTTGTACTCATTGTTATATTCTTCTTTTGTGTGATAGGAGAGGAAACAATCGCCAATATGTAGCCCTAGTTTACGGACGCAAGTGTCATAATAATATTTTGTTCTGCGCCTTTTATTAGAATTAGAACAAACAAGACAATCTTTGATTTTTTTATCAGGAAGAACTCGAAGTACACGGAGTTTTCCGTTTAATCTTTCTTCTTTATCTATAGTAGACGTCCTTCCACGTTTTTTAGGTCCTTGTCGAAAAACACAAACAAATTTATTCAATATTGCTGAAATTTTTGATGAGACATAGGCTTTATATAATTTTGTAAACCATTTTTTCGTTTCCTGGTATAAACTTTACTAATGCTACTGTCAGAATCACTAATATCACTTTGTAATTCTTCAAAATAAAATTCATCATCACTTCTGTCTACTTCTTCATTAATTTTTGCACGTTCATTTTTAAATGTTGCGTCCTTACAGAGAGAAATTCTGATGGGGAGCACTTGGATTTCTTTATTTTACATCCAAATAGTCTTACTTCTCGGCTACTTCGAGATTGATTCTCAACTGTTCTACAACGCGGCTGCTGGCAGAAGAAAGAAACAACAACAAAAACCATCATTACTCGCTCCGTACTCGCTCCGTACTCGCTCATACAAGGTCATGGTGTAGTCAGCGTTGGGAGCCGAAGTGTTACGGCAAGTTGTGGGGAATTTTATCCAACAGATTCAGATCAATCAGCTTTTCAAAAATGTCACATAAATGTGCTAGTTTTACCAAAACATTTTCATTTACAAAATTTGTGACATTCCTGTGTTCTCTTTCCTTAAGAAATATAAAAATTCCTTGTCGAAATTCAAACGTACGAGAAAATACGTTACCACGAGAAAGCCGTCGCGAAGTGTTGTAGTACATACAAAACATGTGCTCGGATACGAAATCCTCGTTTTTTGAACAATCTTGCCTTCAACGGTCGAGTTTTTATAAAGTTTTACTACATTCGCTGCGTATTCTAAGAACTGGCTCAATGTAGGACTCAGAATTTTCTGTGAATAACGCAGTGGGTCGATCTATTAGTGCACTCCGAACTGTTTTTGGATATAAAAGGACCACATTTCTCGAACAATCTTGAGCATGTGATACCACAACGTAAAATAAATCGTATAAATCGTGCATAGCAAATCAAATTATTACTATCTATGGTCAGCTGCAAGCCAAATTCCCTCCCTTTTAATTTTTCAATTACTTAATCACGGCGACTGATGGTATTATTGGACAAAGACATTATTGGGATTGGGATCAGGAAAAATATTAATTCATCAAACCTTTATACAACTTAAATTCGGTTTTTATTCAACGTGCACTAGCTAGTAAGTCCTCACTCAAAGAGAACTTCTTTGAGACTCTCTGAAAATTGTTTTCATGTTCTTATCCTAACTAATTAAGTCTGGCTTGCAGATGTTTTTAAAAAGGGTTTCAACGAAGTTTTTGTCCTTAATTCGACACATGTTTTATTGCTCTACGGAAATTTTCAAGAGCGAATTTCCAAGTCTAGTTTTATTACTCTTCTGATTAGGATTACTTTTATAAGACAACATCTTCAGATCATACCTTCAGTATTTTTATTTTTGTAAATAAATATTTTAAAATAAATATATATATAATAAATAATATATCGGATTACAAATCCTCAAAAAAAAGGAATGCCGGAGTCGGCCCCACAGGCGGACAGAATTACAGTTAAAAAGTGAGTTCAGTGAGACCAACGTGGGTTGTAAATCCACATGGTAGATGTTCGCTGACTTATTCTTCAAGTGATGCACACTTGTATTGACAGAATGCATAAAAAACACCGTGAGCTTAATTTTGAGTTTACTAAACAACAGCAATTACAAATAACATTGTAATTTATTTAGAAGTGAACGATAGGCACGAGCGTCCTCTCTCGACCAGCTTTTATACAATCTCGTCCTTTTATTTTTATTTTCACTGTATCAATGGAATGCTTTGTAAATAACGCCAAAATATTACGCTTATTTATATATACCATTTCATAAAAGTAATTCCGGTTTTATACTTCTTTGCAAAAATATCGCCACCTTTTAATTTTCTCATAATGACTTCCTTATTTAGACCGCGACGATTTAAGCAAGTTGTTCCCACTAGATGAGTATTTTTATGGACTAACTGTTGTATGGTGTGTCCTTTTCCTACTGTTTGCATTAGTTTTCCTAAATCTGGATGAAGCACCGAGAACTGCAATCGCAAATCCCACGATGTGTCGCTCTGGACCCACGGAACGATAGCAATGGTCAGATTCTGGAACTCGAGATGTTTTCGCGAAGTATGTTGCTTACACGTGACACGACGTTAAATTTCGAGATTCATGGGATTCGTGTCCGTTAAGTTATATTTTAGTTCCTCTCTTACTTAAGCAATATTTTATTTGGCACTTTTTATTTCCTTCCATAAAGGAGGTGATTTTACCAGCTGTTGAAGATGACGCCATATTATTTGCTCTTTTTTGAAATTCTTTATATATTTCTGCTACTAGTTCTTCTGCCAACTGGAATAAAAAATCTCTACGTGGTATATTTTCGCCTGTAGCCTCCTTATATAAGACCCATGCATTTGTTCCTCCTAAATCTAGAAGATTGTAAAATACTTGCACGGCACTTACATTTTGCACTATATTCCCGGCCCATTGGCCATTTGGTCAGTCATATCTACTCGAAATTATGTACTGTTGTAAAACTTTATGATTTCAGAAAGACGTTTATTACTATTTTTAAGCGATACAGATTTATGCTTCGAACTAAGTACAAAGACTTTTTGTTGGGTTAACTTTTATAAATGGTGAGAGTGGAGTTATTTAACGCGTAAAGTTGAGTTGAAAAGCGCACCATTTTATCATTTTTTATTTTTCCAGGTTTCGACAGTTCTTTCTTATTTTGGCGGATAGTGCCAACCAAAGTAGTTTTTTCTGTAAAAGTTTTGTTGCCAGGAAAGAACTAGTAAAGAAATTATCAGTGGTAACGTTTCTGCCACTGCCATTAAATGGTTCAATAAGCTTTACAACCACGGATTCACCTGATGAAAGTGATGTGTTTCTCATTTCATCTTTCACCAAGTATGGATCCCCATTTATTATATATTTACTCCTTACATCTGACGAAAGTCAGAGTTTTATGTCGGATTTACCTGA
>MNCL01000455.1:0-19928 GCA_001932985.1 Proctacanthus coquilletti
TACAATCTGCGAACCGGTCGATCTACTGATTTTACACTTATGCCTCAAACAAAATTTCCGCTCCTCATATGCAAATAACAAACAACAATTCGTAAGGAAATTTAATAGCACCACCTCAAATTCCAAATCACCTTCAATATCACGCTCCCACTGCAGAAAACCCTTTTAGCCACAGTTAGTATGTTTGCCCCTCATATTCAACAGATTTTCTCAGCATGGTCAACTCAAATGTATTGTCACCAATACCAGACGAATACTTCTACTCTTTGACACAAGCACCGATTTCATCCAGTCCTTCAAAAGTCGCCGAGGCCAGAACCAATGAGCCTCCCGGCTCTCCAGTACAACAGACCGTCCCCAACAAGTTTTAGAGAAACTTGAGGAGGAAAACTTTGATAACTATTTGAAGCCATGGAATTAGAGGGTCCAAATTTCAACGCTAACCTCGAGAATTCTCGAGAGATTCTCAGCGACCTACAGGATATTATAAAATTCCCGAATATGCCGATTTGAATATTTTGGGCTAACGGACTCTTCGCTATCCTATTTCAAGTATAGGAAGAAAAGTGGCAAATTTTCAATCTTCCTAATAGATGTTACATCAAGCAGAATTATATTCAAGCTGGATTTGAACTCCCCAGTAGTTCCTCTTTTTGTGCAAAATCCATTTCTGGCTACATTTATAAACCCTTTCGGCAACAGCAACGTTGCAATAAAGTTTTTCCTCATACCCTGGTTGATGTCTTGATGTCTTTCCACAATATCAAAATTAAAACTAAACAGCTTAAGTCCCCATACGTTAATACTCTCGAAGCATACATTACTGATAAAATCACAAACACAGAAGTTCCGAACCCTAAGGTCATAGGCGAGACACGTACCAATACTGACAAACCCCTGTGCTTACTCATGATGTCCGCAAGATGGAAAAAAAACTCAGATCTTAAAATATGGAATAATTCTTTCGTCCAGATCCCTCTACAATACCAGGTGGGTTGTACACAAAACGCTGAACACCGATGACAGCCGATCGCTATGATATACGTTACATCAATGAAATCCTCAGAAAAAACAAAATTTTCAGACCTCTTGACTTCTTCACTGAATTCCATCAAATAGCATTGAAGAAGTCGGACACAGAAAAAACCGTGCTCGCCGTGAACAACGGAAACTTCAAGTTCACTGGACTCCTTTTTGGATTAAAATTCTATAACACTATATTCTTCTCCCGATTCTAGTGCAAATGTAATATGTAATGTATAAAATTTAAATTATTTTTTTAACCGTTACGTTCAATGATCAGAAAAAATGATAAACAGGCGCGAAATTGTATATGTTGGCAATATTCAAGATAAAGGGGAATGATGGTTTCTTAACGCTGAACCCGGTTCTATCTAGCTTACGTATGTGGAACCCAGTGCTCCAACTAAGGGTTAAACGTTAGTGGTTTTTACACCTCTGAACTCATAATCGCTAAAATCCAAAACATTTATCCCTTTAAGACTTCTTGTGGCTCCGTGTTTTGCCAGTATCTAAATCTTGGACTACTCCTCTGCCCACGTCGTGACACCGCATATGGGAACAGACAGGCCACAAACGGGAACATTCCGGTTTATCTATGTTATAAGCCTGGAAATATACGAGGAAAAGATCAATGAAATGAAATCGATAATTGATTCACGAGTAGATAACAACGACTCCTGTTATCCCTTCCTGACCCAGCGAAATTCGCTCGTTAAAGCGCATTTAATCTAATTCACGTTAAAAATTAAAGGTAGTATTAAGGAAAGTAACTTAAGAATGAGTAAATAAGCAATAAAATATAAAAACAAAATATTAAAATTTGTAAACAGTAATGAAGCAATTGGAAACGAGCTAATTCACTAACTAATAACATGTTATAAACCACTAATAAAATCAACAGAAATTAAAAATAATAATAATAAATAATATCACTCCCTTACTAGAACGTACTAATTTATACCAACAAAATAATAATTATAATAATTTAAATAAAAGGCCGTTTATTTTGAAAGTGGCATAAGTCCACTTTTTAAAAACATTTCTGTTTTATTACTTTGTCGTTTAAATAACGTAAAAGAATTAAACGAAAATTATTGCATAATTAAACTTCGGGGAAGCCAACAACCATCCTGCACCAAAATAATAACTCTGCACATATTCACAGTCGAAGAAATAGCAGCTAGAGTTCTATTCCTAAGAATTTCACCACAAAGGAAATTTCCGTATATAAATTTTTATCAGTCATCTTACAAACGAATTTCGCTCGTAGTGTCTACGAGGAAATCCTCACTCTCGAGACGGTGAAGGAACTTCACGTAAAAAACACGTATAAAATAAAGCACTTGAAGGCCTAGAATTAAACAAGCCTTGTAACCTACTTCAGAATGTCGACATTGGCAATTGTAACAATCATCATCATCGACATAAGGTCTCGCTGGTCTATAAAAGTAAAGCCATCTATCTACAACTTCCATCTCCATCCATATTCCAACACGAGACAAAACATCTGAAGAAACAGAAATTCCCGAACCATAGAAAATTACAAGTGGCAACCAAATTCCATACTTCTGAAGTTCAGCAAAAACATCGAAATTAAAGACATGGGGAACTAACACGAATTTAGTTCAGTTCATGTCGCGAGTAACCGACCACTAAATGCACCGGTCAGCTTAATCCGTTTGCTGGTCAGCAGAATTTGGGTATTTAAGAGCTTAAAATTAGTTTTCACTTTGTAATTTATTGTACATCGGCAGTCAGTCTACCCGAACGAAATAAATCTTTTTTTGTGAAACGCGCATATGTTAATCCTAGAGGCATGCAACAATTACATACATACGTGTGCAATGCGTAGAAAATGGGAAAAAGGTGTAAAAGTGAAAATGTAAAAAAGCTGTGCTTCTTAAATCTTATGATTAATTTGAAAATATAAGATTTTTGCGAGTGATGTCTGCTTAAGAGCTTATAGTGCCTTGAAATTTTCAAAAAATCAATTTTGTTTATTTTATTTTATAGCTTAAACGTGAAGAGTTAATTTGTAAATCCAAAAATTACCTGCATTATAGTGAATAAAGTCGCGCATGTCAATAGCTGACGTGGAAGCGATAAAAGAGGCCAGAAAACTAAAAAAAAGAAAGAAGGCTAAAAAAATTCACTTGTTATCACGAAATAGCAGATTTAAGGTGATATAAGAAAATAAGGAAAATACATCAGTACAGAACAAATTATTTTCACAAAGCAAATTATTATTATTATTTTTTGAAACGATATGACTGCGACTCGTTTTCCAATATATTTTAATGATTTTTATATGAAATATTCACCAATGTCTGTATGTTTATTTTCTTTCCAATGTGATGTAACTCATTATTTTCTTTCCAATGTAATGTAACAATTAAGAAAAAAAAGCTCAGACTTTATGGGTTTATTTACATTATAAAACTTAGAACACTAGAAAGGCGAACAAAGGTCATTTAATCCAATTTTGAATTGAGTCGTCGATAATTCTAATGTTATTCATTTGTATGAGTGATAGTCTCGTGACTTTTAATACAATAGCACTAATTTTAAAACAAAAATGTTTATGTAGTAATATGATTACCCTAGCGTGAAGAAATATAAAATTTCAGTGAAATATTTTTGCGGCTAAATAAGGTAATGAGAGAGCACCTCAGTGCTCAACAGCCTGGGAATTTTCGATTGATGGCAAGATTTTAAGATTTCACGTCATATCCAAAATTGTACTGTCAGCTTGGTCATTCAAACTTGAAAAATACATATCAATTTTGTACTCCAGAGGTGATTATGGAGCTAAAAATATATATGTGAATGATTTGTGGAACAAAATTTGGGGAATATTATTTTTTCTATGTCAATGAATCGATTCAAAGATATAATGACATATATACGGTTCACTGTGCGATATGAAAGATTTATAAAAATAAGTACAAATAAATTTGCAAGTGTGGAATCGCTTTATTGACAACTGCATATTTTTCAAAAGGCCAGGAGAAAACGTAACGATAGATATGCAACTGTTTGCTACAAAATACAAGCGTTATGTTTCTCGCGGGTATTTATATATGTATGTGAGGTTTCTTTATTCTCTCGTTGTATCCAAACGACTGGATAGATTTTAATAAGTGAGATATCATTAGATTCATCTTAATACCGAGAGAGACATAGAATGTATGAAGTGTCAAGAAATATAATATGGTGGTTCAAAACTTAAATGAAATTGCTTCTTGAGAAATCAATTAGAAATTGATTCATACTGTATACAACGTAGCCAAAGGTCGGTAGAAATTACAAAAAATTGTCGTAGGATATCTTGAGATTATTATTCAGTATTCAATGGGTAATGAACTATATAAATTTGGAACTAAATTTTAGCTCTGCATTGACGTTAAATTGAAATATCTATTAAAAAGATGAAACTCGTCCGGGAAATCAAAGCCTTGGAGAGCATGGAATCATTTTTTCAAAAAAGGTAGGAATGTTACTACGGATAAATTTTCATGTCAGTATCAGTAGCATAGAAATTGCTTTCAAAACATTTAACACGTACACAACGAAGGCGTGATATTCCATCGTATGTAAAACATACTATTAAGATAGATACTAGAAATATGAAGAAAAACCTGGGACGGTTATATATTACAACTCTACTAAATGTGGTGTTGATGTTCTTTACCAAATGGCAAGATATAGCAACTCAAAGCAGCTTCTAGAAGATGGCCGATACAAGTTTTGATATTTTAGATCTACAGTCCCTGTCCATCGAATTAGGACCATTCACAATTTTTATCATTCCTTAGAAGTTTTTACCCGTAGCGTAATAAATATGCGGGTTTTTCCAAAAAAAATCATTTTATCTTATGTTATTCTTAGTGGCGGCGCCAACATAATGTGAGCGCAATTAGAACACCATAAACTCTTTACACTTTTCTCGGAGAGGTTTTTTGCCTGTCCTTCTTTATGGATGTGTTTAGTGAGATTTGTGTGACTATATAAATCGGCCGAAAAAACCCAAAATTCATCATTATTTGGAATTTGTTTGGCAAGTGATTATCTGCGTGTTTTCTTTTACCGATTTTGAAAAAGCGAGATTGGAACACTTTCTTTTCATGAAATCGCGAGAAGAGAAAAAGTATCTCATCAAAGTGTAATGAGAATATCGAAATTATTGGACGATAATCAAGGACAATCGAGCAATAAGCATCAAAATAATCGCGCTCAAAGAAAGACAACGCCTCGAACTGAACGAAGAATTACCCTTAAGGCTATCGGAAATCGTTTCGTATCCCTTAATAGTTTACATCAAGAGTTACAAGGCGAAGGGATCGAAATATCTCCAATCACGCTAAGGAGACGCTTGTACGAAGCCAATCTTAAGGCGAGACGACCAGTGAAAAAGCCAAAACTCACTGCGAGAATGCGCCCAACTCGGTTGAAGTGGGCAAGAGCTTATCGCCATTATACGGTAGCGGATTTTAAAAATGTATTTGACGTGTTTAAACCGCATTTACCTGTTTAATTATCATTCAGAAACGAAATATTAACAAGACTTTTTTTATCAAATTTTTTTCAGGTAATATTTAGGGTCGAGTGCAGGCTTGAAGCTGTTATGGAGAGCCGTAAATTCATTCGAAGGAGGAGGCCAGGAGAGCGGTATAACTAAGAAAGCATGGTAAAGACCGTGGGACACCCTCCATCCACAATGATATGGTCTTGTATTTCCGCCGACGGACCTAAACCTCTGTTTTTTGTCGACGGGACAATGAACCAGGATATATACAGAGAAGTCATCGAGGACATTCTAATACTGCTTTTTAATTACTTAAAATCTTGTGACCGTTTTGACACCTTCATGCAGAATGGTGCACCCTGCCACACTGCCTGGTCAATAAAAAACATTTTTAGCATCCATAATATTCCATTTCTTCCTTGACCAGGTAATTCTCCCGATTTAAACGCAATCGAAAATGTTTGGAGTCTACTCAAATAAAAAGTTTATTCTCTCCCTAATCCTACGCTAACGATCTTAAAGCAAAATATTACAAATGTGTGGGAAAATAGTCCCACAGGAAAAGTAAAGAGGTGATAGAGCGATGCCATGAAAACATGCCCGACTGAATAAGTGCAGTTATTAGTACTAAGTATTAAGATATTTTTATAATATGTTGTTCATTAATTAATAGTCAATAAAACAATTATGCAAAAACTACACTTCTTTTCTTATATTTATGTTTCCTTCATGTTTTACCAACAAGAAAAGAACGAATTTCAAGAAAATTCCTAATTCGTCCTAATCCTAATTCGATGAACAAGGACTATATATGTATCGAAAAACAACGGCCAAAAATGTCGGAAGAGACTTAATTTTGCAGTTGGCCCTTGAGCTAACTAATACCTCAGAAGAACCTATTCCTGCAACATCATGGCAAATATCCAAACTTGTTGCAATCTCCAGGCGGAGAATTAAAAAAGAGTCGTCATTATCTGCCTAGATGTAAAAATAAATCTAATAAAGTGTGTGATATTTGTACAAATCCTTTATGTGGAAGCTGCAATCAATCAAAAGATGTTCTTCCACGTCATTGCAAATAGCTCTTTTTCCTAAAATTAATGCAAAGTTATTTTATTGAAATCTTCGGTCCTTTTTTTGTTTTACTTCTGTAAATTATATTGATTATTTACATAGGAATTCAACAGAAGATTAATTTTTTTATGTGAGACAAATGATCCCTGGTCGTTTTTAGAGATAAGCCGTTTTTTTTCGTCTTCCTGTTATTATCCTCTTTTAATCTGATTCAAAAATCCTAATAAAGAGCTGTCGGTTTTATTTCTGATTATTCATATTTAGTGTACTTTAGCATTTTAGCTTTGATTAACTTCCTTAAATGTACTGCGAGTTTGATTTATTCGCTTTCTTTGAAGGCATTCGGGAAATTTTTTTAAAGAGTATGGAAGGATAATTTTTTCCTTTCTTCTCATACTAATACAAGATCTCCTAATTTTCCCCAAACTAGTTGCATTCTTTTATATTTTAACAATTTTCAGACCTGGTTGAAAGAAATGTCTTTAAATAATATGTTCAATTCGTTGGTGTTTTACTTCTCCCTATTCGATGGAAAGAGCATAAAGGCGGACCTGATATTAAGAGCATTATAAACAAGTTTCCGAAACCACACAACAGATTTGACACAAACACTGCAATGAACTTTTTGAAAGTATTTCTTGCTGTAATTATGACATTATGACTATTTTGTCTGAATTTGTGAAAATTTTTCTTACATAAAATTTCGATAGTAGGGAGTTACAATAGTGGAAAGGTCTAATTCTAACTAGGGGAATATTTTCATAATTCCCTCTACCAACTTGATTAAATTAAATTTAATTTAATTTATTTCCAGCTTAATACAAACTATAATAACAATAAAACGTAATAACTATTGGCTTATGAATCACTAATACTTAATTGTTAGAGGCCACGGCAGGGCAACAAAAAACTGGGACTGATTGTTAGGATGGAGGATACCCCGGATTTAAGACATTTTTGAGGGAAGATTTGCTCAGGCGGAAATCAAAAGGGGTCAATTTGTTGAATTATCGGAGCATTCTAGTGACGAGTTCAGAGTGGCCATAGTTGGTGCGGTGGTAGTCTAAACGAAAAAGGGGAGCGGTACGGGGATTGGTGTCGGTCGTAAATCCATCAATTTGAGGCGATTCTCGCAGAACGGAAGATGGAATTGGTCAGCCCAGGGAAGATTGCGTAGAGCGAACTAAATATTGAGTCTATCAAAAAAATATTACATTCGCAACCCTCAAGGTAGAATTTAATACCAAAAATAAGGCGTGGTTGATAGCCAAGAGACTCGACAAGATGAGGTTGTGAGAGATCTCGTCGAAGGTTTTGCTGAAGTCGGTGGCAATGACGTCAACTTCGTCTCTGTTTTGGAAGGCCCATAGGGTTTTAGAAACAAATTCAGTAAGGTTGGTGGGGGCGGATCTACCTTTAAGGAAACCGTATTGGGACGAGGAGAAAATAGACTTACTATGAAAGAACATGAAATAGTAAATTAATTTTTTAATGAATTTAGGTATATAGGATAGTTTAGAAATAGGTCGGTAGTTAGAAATATCAGGTTTGCAGCCTTTATCATTGATGGGAAGTGGTAATTACAAAAGTAGCTTACTATGACAAAAAAATGTAGATATAAACTTTAGTTAAAAGAAGGCAACAATAAAATGCATAATTTATACGTAAATTTATTGACAAAAAATATAAAATTTTACACTTTATAGTTTTGTACAGTGTAATACCGTTTAAAATAATTATGCAGATGAAGCCTTGACTTTTCGTCACAGAACTAAATTCTCCGGCTTCTTTCATCAGATACGTTAATGTCAAAACACCCCAGAAGAATTCTAGTTTTATTTTTAGGTGAATGAAATATGAAGTAGGAAAGATTTCTAAGCTTTTGAATAGTATTTCTGGTCGTAATTTAGGTGCACGAAAATCTCCAATTAATTCCAAAAACAATGCCTGAGTCAGTAATGGATTTTTTACTTCTTTTTATTGCGCAAGATCAAATTCAAAGCCACCGGAAATATAATTTCCTCCATCGTTCCAGTATTTCTCAAATAAAGGAACTGTTACAACTGTTATGTAACACACTTTTATTTCTAAATTACTTTTTTACAGATCTTTGATACAAACGTGCAGTGTTCTCGAATTCTAGTTAGCAGTTGGCCCCTGATGCCTAACTGCAATCTTCAAATCAAGCCACAGATTATTACATGAAATTTTATTCGTAATTCTTACTTACAAGTAATGCATATCTATGGGCGTAAACGTAAAAATGTTGAGCATCTAAACCCTATTCAAATCCTACATGTGATGTCAGAAGCGCGATAGCGTTAAAAGGAAAACACTTCAAATAATGCATTCAGTTAATAATTGCAGTATTAATATATTACTCCGTTACACGCGCGGAGCATAGGCATGGCCCGTTCTACTTATTTTTCTGATAATTTAATTTTTTTAAAAATGTTTTCGATTTCCTCCGTTCCAGTAGCTGGAGGTAATGCAATGGAACGTAAGCCAGTAGCACGCCGACCATCATGAAGCATGTGTTTGTTATTTTATAGGCGAATTTTTGCTCTTGGTACTTGGTATTGGCCCGCGTGGGAAATTATGCAACTTTGTCTCAAGTACGTTAGTTTAATTATTTTATGAATTCTATCTATTTTTATACTTTTTCGCATTCCGTAATGATAAACATAAATCACACCGGACTCCGGGTAACTACAAAATGTTTGGATTAAGTTTTGGATACTAATACATTATTACGTTCCGTTTTTATGGATAGAAGAGTTCCTATTTTTTGTTTTGTTTAATTAGGAGTGTTATGCTTTTCTTTATTTAATTTAGAATAAAAACCGATTAAATTCAGTAGATGCTCTTTAACTAATTTCGAGACTTGTCGAGGTGAAATACAATTTTTATTATCTGCGCTAACCCAGTTTTGAGGCGTAAGTATCCAAGTTATCTAAGCTTATTATTGCCCCTATTGATATTTTTATACAATATTTTAAGCAATAACATATAGGAAAGGTTCAATTTGTTTCTTTTTTATGACAAATAAATATTTTCACCCGTTGCGGTGACATACCAAATAAAAACGTGGGAAATCTTTAACTGTTTATCAATTACTTGTGATTTCATTTCATAAAAATTTATGGACATATAAACAGGTCTTCTTTACAAGATCCAAATTAACGTTTCACTTCAAGAAAAATTTAAAAAAATTCTATTGAAAGAACTGGTGGGATCTTTTAAACCCCCGTAACCGCAACGGATTAAATGCGATGTAGTCAGAATACACTAATTAAAAGAGCCAGAACTTGAGAAAAATGAGTCTCTTTTGGAACTAATTAATATTGCTCGTTTATTCCGACAACATAATTTTCCCCTCGAAAACCGATAGAGAAACTATAGTACAGCTAACATTAACTTTAGGCGTTACCGCGAAGAATGGATTAAATTTCAACTGGAAGAAAAACAAAATTTTAGGACGAAGTATCGAGTTCTTAGGGCACATATTAGAAGAGCAACTCTTAGAGGCGAAAATCTTGGTAGTAGCTAGCTACACAGATTTGAGGTGGGCAAAGCTTCATGGGCCTCACGGGTTTATTCAGAAAGTTAATTTTAAATTATGCCCTTAATAATGCTCTTACTGAGTTATTGAAGAAGAATTCCTCGTTTCCTTCGGTCTGCAACGACAGGACGCTTTCAATCAATTAAAGGATGTTCTAATTCCGTGTGGAAATTTTTCTATCCAGCAGCTGGAATAAAACTATACATGGTGCAAGCAGAGGCTATGGGACTATATTGCTACAGATAGACAGAACGATGATAATTATTTTCATCTCGTTTTCTACCTAAGTTATAACACTACTAAAAAGAAAAGAATTACTCAAGCTATGAGTTTGAAATACTGGCGATCATCAAAGCATTCAACAAATTCAGGACTTATGTTTTGGGTCTTAAATTTAAGATACTTACTGACTGCAAGTTTTTCCATTTAACTATGCGTAAAAATAGAACTTAGTAGTCGCATCGCATCGATGGACGTTACTTGAGGGATACGATTGCACAGTAGTCCATAAAACCGGATTAGCAATGCGCACTGATTTGATAAGCAAAAGTGTCTGCAGTAGAAAGCAAAGTTACGTAAAGAAATCATAAAATTTAAGTCGAAGACGAAAGGTGTTAACTGATACGAAAGCTTCTTAAGAACTGTGTTTATGAAGACTATGTATTTAGAAAGATATTCTATACAAGTTTGTTGAAGGTAAATAGTATATAGTCAACTCTCCTATAAAGTTTTTCCATGTGGAAAAGTAGACAGGAGATCGTTGAATTGTTTGCACCCACTCGGTGTTTGGGCAATGGGGGTGAAAGGGAAAAGGTGGATGGGTTCAATTTCCCAATATCATAAGGGGTGTGATAAGGAGGTAAATAATGCAGGGGAAGGATAAAGAAATACATGATATGATGATTTGTGTAAGTGCATTTGAAAAGATCTGAGCGACGCAGTTGAGTGTAGACAAGGTACGGTAGTAAAAATGTTCCCACTCGTAAGTTGGCTGGTTTACTAGGTGCGAAAAATCCGAACTATGTCGACGACGAAGATGATTTTTGTTTGTTGGAATCTACGCAGAGAGAGTAAAAGGAGAAGAAAAATGTGTAAGAGGAGTAGAATCAGGCAGATGATATTTGCACGATCAAGAAAAAAAACAGTGAAATCAACGTGGTGACTCTTAATTCGGTAAACAGATTGGTTATGATGCAAAAACCGGTGATGAAAGTAAAACGTGCGCGCAAACAAAAATAAAAGATTAAGTTTAAAATTGCTGGGGCATACGAGTGATATATAGGAGTACTCAAACGGATGAGAGGGTAATAAAAATAAAAACTGATCTTTCATTTTCAATTTAAAATTTCTTTTATTTTAACAGATGCATTTTTCGTTCTTATAAAATAATTTCCGTATTACGTTTCTGACGAGTGAGTGTTTACTGCGTTAGAAAAAAGACGGTCATGGTCATGTTTCATGTGGATGATATAACGAGGCAAATCGTGTTTTTTGATTTAGTTCGTGCTTAAGCGTGCCGGTGGATGAGTGATGTAGCAATTTGTACGAATAAAGTCGTAGGTGCGAACGAACAATTGAGCGCGCTTATTTCCAATGAACAAGAATAACATTTTATTACATTTTTTAAATTAGTGTAAAAAAATCCACTTCGTGCAAGTTTTACAGATTTTTTTTTCGTTTATGTTCAAGTTATGGAAGGTTTTAAAGCGATTGTACTCTATCTTTAACAGTAATATTTTTGATTGCCGGTAATCTTTTAATGAACGTCTTTTATATATATCCATGAATTATGTTTTGTCGGAAATCTAAGCCATTTTACCAGCACTTTATCTCCATGTCTTTTTAAGATCTTTTCTATAAGATATATGTCCGTAATATGAGTTCTGGGTTCTGTATTTTTAATTTCTTTTACTTTACATATTTCCGTAGACCAGTCTGGTGTATACCCTTTTTCAAATTGGTGTTTGTATTTACTTATAAGAACATAATCTCCAACGTTATATTTTGGCCTCGATTTTACTTTCGGCTTTTTATATACAGTTGCTAATAAAAGAACTTCATTATGTGGACCCATGTCAATTGGTCGCATTTTAATGGTACGATGTTTTGTTTTATTATATTTATCTGTTAATTTATCTAACATATTAATCCAAAGGTAATTACCATTCATACTAAATTCTTTCCATATAATATATTTTAATGTTCTATTAAATCTTTCTACAATTCACTCTTTTAAAACACTATACGTCAAATAATGGCTAACACCATATTTTTTCATGAGCTGCTGAAAATGTTTATTAAAAAATTCTTTACCATTATCTATTTGCAAATTCCTTGGGATGCCTCCCTGGCTAAAAATTAATCGCATTGCTTTAGTAACTTCATACCGCTTTTGTTTTTAATTGGCAAAGCCCACGTATATTTAGAAAAAATGTCAATAACAGTGAGCAGAAATCGAAAATCTTTATTTCCTGACGCATATAAACTCATATTAACCAAATCTGCCAGCGACAAATCATCTTTACCTTTAATTATTACACGACGGCGCTTAAAATTCTTGCGCGCCGGTTTGTGCAATTAATTAATGATTTGGTTTCTGCTCATTCTTCTATTATATAAATATCTTTACTATATAAATATCAGTAAAGTGCAGGGTTTTATATACAAATGTGTTTGGACTTACGGCTATAATGATTTCATTCATTCCACATTCGGGATGTGGAAATACAACATTTATTAAAAGCCTTCTTAATAATACCATGTTAATACAGCCGCGAATTCAAAAGATTATATGGTGTAATCCTGAATTTTGTCGGGATATATCGCTAAATAGTAAATATCTCGTTCTATTTAAAAATCCTCGAGATAAGAGCCAGTTTAATCATTTAACGAGACAAATTTATCCGGAAAATAATTCGGATTTTTTAAAAATATATAAAGAAGTTACCCAAACATTTTACGGGTATTTACTAATTGATTTAAGTCAAAACATTAGTGAAGCGCTAAGATTTCGAACTGATATATTTGACAAAGATTTTATAATTTGCTATTGCCTGCAAAATTCGTTAAACAGAAAAATGGTGTCACCAATGAAGCGATTAAAGGACAACAGGAATATGTTGTATGTCCTCAATAAAGCTAAACCACCCTTGAGAAATGCTATCATTAAAAATGCTGATCTTGAGGTTATGAAAGCTGTAGGTGAAATTACACTTAATACCTTAAAAGGTAACCACATGCCTCATGGCAAAATATATAATTCACTATGCAAGTATAAAAAGGATATGTGGAAATTGGTTGACGCAAAAAGATCTATGGCAAAACAGCGTAAAATACTACTACAACGAGGAGGTCTCCTACCTGTTTTATTAGGAAGTGTTTTATCTGGAGTAATCGGATCAGTAATTGAAAAATATGGCTTTTTTATTATATACAAATACTGGTCTGTTGCTTTTGTCACCCTAAGTTTGGGAAAAGCTACAAGACGAAATTGCTGATTCAACTAACCGATCTTTGTTTGATAAAGAAATGAACAACATATTACAAAATAAAACTTTATCTGACATAAAAAAAATGGTACAATTACAGAAATGAATTGATCAAATTCTTAAATATAAAACGGAACAGTAAAGAACATGCACTAAATACAAAGCAAGAAATAGATGTAGTGCAAAAAATGGACTCTGTTAAAGAAAAGAATTTGAGGGCTAGTGCTACGCAGACAAAATGGATCTTTAAAAAAAGACATAGGAATACAAATGTCACCTGAAAAGGAAAAATCCACACCCAGAATGGAAGAGGATGTATTTGAATTGAAAGTAAATACACCGCCAAGAAAATTTTTATCGCCTGCTACCAAACGGCGTTTATCAGCTAGCGGAGTAGCTAAAAGCCTCAAGCCTCCGCCTAAAATACAAAAAACTCTTTCCTCCTCCGATGCTGGTACCCGTAAAAAGGACTATAGAATTATTACTGCTGATGACGGTTTACCATAACTCAGTATACTGTTCCTATAGATATGAGTGTAGATGAAGCTGCTAATATGATAGATGATTTAGGGTTTGAAGCTTTTGCCAAGCCGAAACAAAAAAGGCTTAAAACGATCAGAGCAAGAGCCAGATCAATACTTGCTTGCATTTCCCACCCGAAAAGTTGTTCAAAAAAGTGAGTGGTTAAAGTCTAAAACGCGTAGCGGAAGTGCACCTAATTTTACTTGGGAAAGATTGTAAAAAATAAAAATAAAAACATGCTTGTGGATATTCAAGAAAATGACTTTTACGTATATGTTTTAAAAAACAATTCTATAGAGTTTTACCCGAAAACACATTGAGGGCTTTTACAAATCCATTGGCACGATCATGCAAATTTAATGAAAAATGGTATGTTGGATTAACTAAAATTTCATTTCCCGATTATAAAATGGAAAACATCACTCAAAAAAGAATGAAACGTGACATAGTTTATGAAATAGATAGAAGCAATATTGAAAGAAGCAAGTGAAATACACCTTCCGATCCACTGAAAGAGATCAGAGAACAATATAAAGGCCAACATAAAATTCTCTCTGTTAAAATAAATGATTCGGTCAGACTTGAATGGACAAAGGAAAGCCAGTTACAAAAAAGGTCAAGTTAATTTTTCAGCATTTCTTTTAACTTTTTACAATGCTGTAACATAGACGTATGTATGTGACGGCACTCAGCATCAAAAGACAGCATGACAAAACTAAGTCATCTGATTACGTTGACCTGCGATTTACAACAACAATAAAAATTAAAAAACCTTTACCCTCGCATTTAAATGTAAAAGATTTAATTACACTTCTTGTAGCAAATGTTGAATTTGACGATAAGTCATTAAGTTAGCGAGGAAAAAAGAAAAGAACTATTCAAATAGACACAATTTTAAACATTTAAGATAGGCTACATAAAGATTCGCTGATTGCAAAACCGTTAAGTCAACAAGTCACAAAGGAAAGTAATATTTTGAATGTTCCGTATGACAAGGATAAGTCAGGTCAAAGTGTAACTTCTCCGGTTCCTATTGATACAAACAAAGACAATCTGTCCAACTTTTTCACAGATGTTTCCCTTCAAACTCCTAAAGAGAAACGTAAAAATTGTACTATTATCAGAAATTAAGCAATATTTTAACTCTGCTGAATTACGGCAAGATCACGCGGCGATAATAGATAGAATTAATGTTTTGGAGAAAAGCATCAACGAGTTGATGAAGAGACTAGTACGAGCGACCCAAGTAATTGCCAAAGATTGCACTAATCCAAATATAATTTACATTTACACCGACATTATAAAGCCAAGATATTTAGGGAGTAAATTGGTGCGATATTTGCGTGTAATACCTTTAAAACAGTGCAGAAATATCATAGGGTTCGAAAACATTAAATCTTCCCCTGTAGAAAACGCGTTTATTGAAAACATATCAACAAAAATAACAGACCGTGGGCTGATTAATTTCAAACCGAGTTATATACGGAAATACTTAATTCTTCATTTCAAAAGACAATAAGATATAAGCATAAAACATCAACAGGTTCTCATAGTATGAAATTAAAGCGATTTTGCACAACTTCGCTCTGTCAGATTGTAAACGCCAAATATGAATTCTCATTATACTCGATATTATTTAATTCAAAGTGCTGGCAATTTAGCAGACATATGCGAATTGTATCGATCTCCCGTTATTTATCAAAGCGGGCGGGGAATTGGAAGTTTTTTCAATGGCTGACTGAAATATTTGCAGGCACTAGTTAGTTCTGGGGCAAAGAGTTTAAAACAGCAAGCCATTAAAACAGGAAAAGCTGTTCTAAAAGAAATGGGAAATAAATCTTTACGCGACATTCTAAAAGAACAAGGCAAAAATGCTGCTCAGGAATTCACGCAAAAAGGTATAAATAAGCTGTTTGGAAATATGGATGGTGCAGAAGATCGCAGCCGTATGCTTTCAACTGTAGGTTTTGCATTGTCCTTTAAACGAAAAAGGTGCTCAAAGCCAAAACAATCACCGAAGAAGAATTTACGTACAAAAAAATTATCTTAAAAGTAAGGTAGACGCAGATTGCGGGAACGAGTGTTGGATATTATTGATAAATAAACGAAATGTCTTCGTATAGTGAGTGTATGAAATCTGAATTGGACCTTTTTGCTACACCGTCTGTTCGAAGTAATATTTTGAAAACTGAAGAAGTAGCGTACAAACCTATAGCCTCGTTAGATAACTCATCGGTTTTAGAATTTGTATCGCTGGGACATGGAGATACACATCGGGACTTGTCAAATATATATCTCCGCTTAAAACTGCAACTGATAAAAATAAAAAATGGAAAAGAGGAATTTTACACCGGTAAATATTGACACTTCAAGTGCCTGTTGATGGTTCAGGACTTGTAAATTACATACTTCATTCACTTTTTCGTCAATGCACAATTTACTTAAATGGGAAACCAATTGCTCAAAATGACAACAATTACAACTATAGGGCGTATATTGAAAATTTACTGAACTACGGGAAAGATGCGGCATCAGGACATCTGGAGGCTGTTGGCTGGTACCTCGATCAAAATAATATGGAAATACTTGAAACTATTAATGAAGATAATAATGGCTACCTAGTAAGACAAAAGCTTTTCAATAAAAGTAATGTTGTGGAGCTAAAGGGGAAAATTCACAGTGATATGTTAAACCAAAATAAATTATTGATGAAAGGAGTGGATCTGTGCATTGTGTTGAAAAGTCTGAATTCTATCTATTGTCAAAAGCTGATGACGACAATTCACCACGTATTAAGTTTTTAGAAGTCACAATGCACACGAACCATGTTACTGTTCTTCAACGGTAACGGTCAAATGCTGTATACCCATACAAACAAGTTGAAGTTAAAACATATACTATTCTGGCAAATACATTCATATTATCATTGGACAATATTGTAATAGGCCAGCTACCAAACTTATCAGTTTTTGGTATGGTATGGTATACAATGATGCATATACGGGGAATCGAACAAAAAATGCCTACAATTTTAAACATAATAACATTACCACGTTTAATTTATCAGTTAATGGCGTACAAATACCAAAACTCTTTATAGAATTTGACTATTGGAAGGAAAACCCTCTCAGCGCTAGAGGGTACCTTAGCTTGTTTAAAGGAACCGGCATACACTATTTCGATAAGTTACACCAAATTTCCAAAAACTTTTTCGACAATGGCTGTTTTCTACTTGCATTTGATTTAACTTCAGATTTGTCATATAATTCTACTTGCGGAAATCTCTTAAACCAAGGCACATTTAGAATAGAAGGAAGGTTTAAGGAGGCTTTGAAGACAACTGTAACCTGTGTTGTGTATGCTGAATATGATGCAAGTTTGGAAATCGATAAAGACAGAAATGTATACACTTCCTTCTAAAAAGTATACATAGACGCATGTATTCACATTTATGCAATTATCTTACAAGATTTTTTTGAAAGTAAATTAACAATGAGCAACTGTATAGTAAATGTAGAATATTTTTCTGGAGATGGTTTGAACTTTTTAGAAAAAGTTTCGTTTGCGGGCTTTGGCTCTCATTTATAAATAACTACGTTACATTTCATACACAGTTCATTAACATAGAATCAATTCCATCTTCTGAACAAGAATGAACATGATCGAGGTTGCAAACACATTAAGGGATAATTTCGTAGCAAACAAATTTTTCCAAGGTATATTTCCATGCGATCATTTACCAAAAAAAATAAAAAAGCCGGCATGTGTAATTGCCAATACTGATCCTTCAGATAAAAGTGGCACCCATTGGATAGCATTTTACTTTCCAAAAAGAGGGCCTGCAGAATATTTGAATCTTTTGGTATACACCCCCACAACAAATATTTAAAAAAATTTTTATTAACACATTCAAACATTTTTACAAACAACAAACAACGCCTGCAAAGTGCGTTTTCTTTAACATGTGTCCATTGCTGCTATGTTTTTCTTTATGTTCGGTGCACAGTAAAGAGCATGAAAGAGTTCCTAAGCCAGTTTTCAACATTGGATTTTAAATAATTTAAATGGATTTTTAATAAGTTAATTTGTATCACAAAATTTATTTAGGTGGCTCGAGACAAAGTGGTGAGATTTATTGTAACCAAACATGAAAACCGCTTGGGAAAACTATAAAATCCTGGAGTAAAACAGCAAATACTTCAAAAGTACAAACAGAAAGTAGAAGTCAGTATAGTTAAAAATTAAAAACAAACATTTTTGGAAGAACCTTTTGCACCGAACCAGGAACAATAAATGAAGAAGAAATGTGAAGTACCAGTTGAAAATGGAAATCTTACTTTTAGTTACCTAAAAATTTATAAATGATTAAGTTTTTTAATATTGTAATATTTTATAACAACAATGCTGCTCATAGTGTTAAAGAGTACTATCAACAATATTGCGAAAAATGTAAAGAAAAGAATGTATATAAATTAATCAGCGAGGACTTTTTCATACCATCTAGGACTACTCATGTCCACCTTAATTATTTTAGACTTTTCTATGAAATACCTTTTTTGCAGTAGTCAAATGGCGTTTGATATACTTGGTTTGTAATACAGAAATGGAATTAATAAAAAAGCATTTTTATATAAATAATTTTATATACTAATTAACATATAGAGGTAAATATTAATACAACTTTGTACAGCACATCGAATGGGGAGTTGCTCCGAATGAAATTTGCAGGGCACTTTAAATTGTTATAACTTGCTCAAACTTGGGATATCCTAGTTTATAATTGCTGCCTGTGGAATATATTTCCGAACAAACTTTTCTTTTTGTTCAGCTTTTACCACATATTGCACAATTAGTTAATTTTTATAAAATATTTTGGAGCTAATTGTAGTCGAGAACGCCTTTTTTCCAGTCTAGCCCATTAGTATTATTGCATGTAAATTTATTCCGTCACCTTGCCTTTGCATCCAGTTCTTCTGATGGATATGGAGGTTTGAAATAATATAAATCGGGTGTAAGTGTTTCATTTTGTAAAACAGCCAGTTCTTTACTCATTTGTAGTAGTTATGATTTCAAATCTTTGCCAAGAGATCCAGAAACTAAATGGGAATATTGTTTGAAACAAAATTAATTTATATAAATTTTATTTAAATTGAAAAAAGTTTTAAAATTTTCAGTTTTCTAACGTTATTTGCATAATTTTATTTTATTTTTTTTATTTGCAAAGAATAAACTAAAATAAAATTAAAACCTAGTTTACAAGTTTAGTTCTCTTAAAGGGTGTGTGGAAAAATCATCATCAACTATTCTTTTATCGAACGTGAATGACAAATATTTTTTCTCTACAGATGATATTACAATTCCTGGTCATTTCCTTCTGATCTTTTTTTCATTTTCAACACAAATTGATTCGCCATTATTGTCCCCTATCACCATTTTGACCACTTTAGAATTTTTAAAATTTATTGATATAGCTTTACATTTTATTATATAATCTGTGCCCTTTTCTGACTTATTTTTAAGACCGTATGTCTTAGGTTCTATGCTAACAAACTCTGAAATATAAGCTTTATTCCCAAAACATTCTACTTCATCTGTTGATTCACCTAAGAAGTCTGGAGTTTCAAATAGAGAAGGGTGGTTTTTATTTTCAACAAATATTAAACTATTAGTATCACAATACAATATTGATCTATCTGCTTTTTCCAATGCCACATAAAATCTAAGTCTAGCAAAG
>MNCL01000456.1:0-19948 GCA_001932985.1 Proctacanthus coquilletti
GAGGAGAGAAAGGACTGAGCACTGCAACGGTCGCTAAGAGTTGAAATTGTTTCGGAACATTCGGAGTAAACAGTGCAACATTTATTTGATGTTGCAGACGTTACTGCAAACCGTATAACAGTTAAATAATTTACTGTTGCAAAATTGTCTAACGGATAAATTTGAATTTACTGAGAGAAATTCTTATTTTTACTTTTTAATGAATAATTTAAATAAAATAATTTTTTCTCAAAGCTTAAACAATTTATTTCTTGAAATAATAATCAATTGGATTTCTTATACAAAAATTGAAGCATGTCCTAACAAATATAAATTATTTGTTCACGCCTACACAACGTATTTGAAGGGATCTATGGTATTCATAAAATTAATTTTTATTTAAAAACGTTTGTTTAGAAAAACGTATTTTGAATCCAAGTAAAATTACAATAAAAAAATATGAGCATCCAAACAAAAAAAAAACCGCCATCTCCCACACGTTTTATAGATTCGTAGAACGAGTGTTTTATTTATTTTCTTAAACCCACCTACGTTTTGCCTGGCTCACGCGATTGTGCATTAGATGTGCAGCCTCATGTCTACTGCCTGGAATCTATCTCAGGTGTAGTCTTAATATGGTACCTGTGTAATCAGTAAATGCTATACTAATTTCTGTTTAATTTTTATATAATTTTTCAGGAATTGCTGAATTTGAATTTTTATTTTGTTTTTGTTTTTTCTTATTTTCTTATTTTTTCATCTTCTCAACATTCCGGGGTGTGTACAGGTAAAAGACAGGTAAAATCGGTCTTATGGAAAGCGGTTAACTCGTCTAAAGTATTTCTTTGTATATTTTGTTGCTTTTTATTTATTTATTTTTTTTTTTTATTTAGACGAAACTGAAACAGGTAAACAGCTTAAGATAAGCTAACGGTGTTAATTCTCAGGTGTTTTGCTTGATTTTCTTCTTTTCCATCCATTTAAAAATGAAGGTTTCCCCGTACAAAAAGCAACTAGATGATTTTAACACCTTTTCTTTAATGCTACTGTGGTTACGCGATTTTTGTAATGTTAAACATAAATCAATTTAATTGATTCTTCGAGAAGACGACGCAGACGACGATATTGTCCTTAAAAAATTAATTAAACAGAAAGTGGGTAAGCCACACCTATGTTATGTTATTTTTCTATTCCATTAAGTTTAAAGCACTCATATTTCAGATGGTTTTTTTTTTCTTTAATGTTACTGAGTCCTAGATTAACTGTTTTGACTTTTGAGATGATTTTATTAAATATATTAACTTACCATGACGCTACTTGTGACATATCCGGACTCAACATGGAATATGGATACTGACTGGCGGGAAATGGATATATCGCAGGTCTTGTTAACCCTGGAATTGAGAAAAATTCAATTTTATAAAATTAAATATGTTTTTTAATTCATATCTTTGTAATTATTTAATAAAAAAATGCTTTGACCCTTTACATCAGTAAAAGTGTATAGAATTTTTGAAGAATAATTTTTAATTACGGAACTTAGTATTTTACTGTATATAGATTAATTATACATTTTGTTTTACAATTATCCTGTAAACGAACAATTCATTACAAGAATCAAACTAAAAGGAAATGAGGAAAAAAGCCTATAAAATACAAGAATTTCTACCCTTCAATTTTGTCCTTATTACGTTGATTATTTTCTTTTTTATTATTATTATTTTATTTTATTTTATTTATTTTTTTTTTTTGCTTCTCTCTTGACTTAACCGAATTACACTTGAAATCCCGCAAATGCAGAAAATTACACGGAAAATTTGTTGGGTAACCTCCCTCAAATAAATTCTATATCGTGCCCACTCATTCAGAACCACTAATACCATCATCAACAGCATCCTTGCGGGACGATGGTCAATAAAAAAAAAATTCCAAGTGGTTCTGCTTTTCAAGGATATAAGGATGTTAAAGAAAAAAAACAAATCAACACATTCCCTCCTTCTCCCTACAAAGAATTTTTACGGATTATTAGTTTACACAAATAAAAACAGGGTATTAAAACCTTTCCGACCAGTATAATAATAACTGCAATAATCGAGGGGTGGTCTCTAGTACCTTTACCTTTCCTTTATATATCAGTACATTACCCGCCTTTGAAGTACTCTATAGGAAAAAAATATAAACGATAAAATTTAGGACAAAAACCAACAGGATCACGACCACTAAATTCCCAGGATTATAAAAAGAAACAAAGAAAAAAAAATTAAGGGGCAAAAAATCGCGATGCATATCCCTTTTTATCCTCATA
This sequence comes from Proctacanthus coquilletti, assembly GCA_001932985.1. NCBI lineage: Eukaryota > Metazoa > Arthropoda > Insecta > Diptera > Asilidae > Proctacanthus > Proctacanthus coquilletti. The sequence continues at coordinate 2,285 of MNCL01000456.1, forward strand.
CAGATTTGTTTTTATTATTATTATTTTTTTCCCAAGCTATTGACTGTACCCTCCTCCTCCTCCTCCTCCTCCGCCTCATCCCTAAGGTAAAAGCCTAACTATGACTCTACCTGACCTATAACTGACTAGTTGACTGACGTAAAAATGCGGTGAATAAATGGAATGAATGAAGGACCCTAGGCCACAACTAGTACACTTCTATAACACCACCAGGTCGACCATAACAAGGACCAATTGATTCCCTTCTAAAATTGGGTATATATAGTCAACAATAAATCCCGGAATTATTTCTCTATAGGCATATCGTGAAAAGTATTTGTATAAAAGGACAACAACAACAATCTATAGTATATCTAGAACGTGTCTCTGGCTCGCTCCGGTTATAAATCATATTTTCATACCCCCTTCCAAGGGTTAATATCATCTCATAATCGTCATTATCTTCGCCTAATATACTTCGAGTATTGAGCCCCAGGGCTTGAAGTAGGCAGGGGTGATCGTACCCTCGAATAACGACGACGTGTGTACTCTTAATCATTTCTATAACCCCAAAAAATAAAAATAAGAGGGCTTATACAGTAACAGTAATAACAAAAAAAACATACTATACTTTCCTGGTCTATTGTGTTATTGCTTAATGGGTACCTTTATCGTGCTAAGTTTAGCATGCAATATAAATTGAGATCTAAACCTTTTGTGGTTTTTTTTTCCCACTGAAGATGATTCCATATTCTCTTGTCAAGTGTATTCAGGTGTCTTCATTATATCCAGGAACCCTCAGGAGCGGCCAGAGAACCAGAAAAATAGGTATAAAACCAGGAGTCAAGTTCACCATCATCAAGAGGCACGAACAAGGGGCGAATAAGGTCAAATATAAGTTGATAAGTCCAATTACAAGAGGGGTAACGATTCTCTATCAAAATTACAGGACTATGATTCATTTATTAGTGTTTTTGGTAACTCTAAAAAGTATCGTCTTTAAAAAAAAAAAACAGCTGTAGTCTAACAACTTGCCTGGATCTTTATATGGCAGACAAAAAAATTAAAATAAAATCCTCGTTAAGACTTAACGTCAAAAACAAAAATTTTCCTTCTCTTCTCTTGTCTTTACAAAAGGTGGACAATATAGAAAAAAACAAGGAACTCCTCCTCCCGCTGCCCCTATCACAAATATTCCAGGAATTGGGTGTTGTTGTACAACAAAAACAGCATCTCATCCTTGTTGCTATTTTTTTTTTTTCTAGAGAAATTTGCTCAAAATACTAAGCAATAAAAATGAATGAAAATTCCTTACACCCTTTGTCCTTTATACTCCCAACCCTATAGTTAAAAAAATAGTATAAAAAAATAAAAATAAAAAAAAGTGCTGCCTCGGAGTTTGATGATATTTTTTATTTTTAAATGGACGTTAATTCCTTACAGAAAATCTCCTGACTATGGAACTAGCTATTTAGTTTTTTAATAAGATGTTTTTCCTCGCACACTCTAAGTTAAAAATTACTATATCAATGCATTTATATCTTTTTTTCAATAATGAAAAAAAAAAAACAAAAATCATGACGGTGGGAAAAATACTGGAGAATAAGAAAAAACTAAATAAAAAATAAAAATAAGTGGGAAATGAGTACACATGACGTGCGAATCTACACTAGGCACAGTTTTGTGGTTTTGCATCTCGTACATTTTTATTTTTTCCACGTAATTTTCAACAGCCCCGTTCTATTTGCATTGCATTTAAGGTACCATCAGCCAACCAGCACCCTGCCTCCCCCACACCCCCCATCATCATCATCGTCATCATCCTCATCATCATCATCGTCATCCACAGCAGCCCTGGACCACTTTGGTGAAGGGAAGAAAAGAGGAAAAGGTATAATGAAAAGGGAAGGGTTTTTCTTTTTTTTTTCTTTTTTTTGTTTTTTGCAACCTTCCTGAAGAGCTTAAAATCCACTTTACATCATACCCAAACCAGACACTTTTTGCCCGCCGCTATTATGCCTCTCTTCCACTCGTTCATTTTTTTAATTTTTTTTTTTTGCAGAATTTCTCATTCAATAAAAAAATTCTTTTTTATATCACCTCTTTTGCAGGAATCTTTTTTTTTCAATATTATGCAACTTGCACTACCCTCCCCCTTGATGTGGCAATGATTGCTACCGGGTGGCGGTGGTGGTGAAAAAAAAGTAAAAGCAAAAATTAAAAAAAAAAAAAAATCCTACACCCCAATATCCCACCCCCGTCAGGCAAACCACCTCATCCCTTCGACCATTAAAAGGCCTACACCAGCCCCGCAATCAACAACAACCCCCGGCCTATTTACCTGCTGTTGCTGCTGGTGATTGCTACCTTCTTCATACCTGCACAGAAAGTGCATTAAAAAAAAAATGTCGCAATTAAATAATTTCATTCAGCTCATTCCAAATGGGCATTATAACGCAAAATATAATTACATACAAATAATTTCTGCGTTTTTATGTTTTTATTTACTTCCGCCCTTATCAAACTCCGGGTGAATTTACAACAGCGCTCCTATCTCCAAAGAGGATGAGGTAAAAAGTTGGCATCTATGAGAGTCACTATTCATAAAGACATGGGGATGATCCTTTTTTTTGAAATTTTTCCTTACAATCATTAAAAAAAAATATGTTGTAGGATTTTTCTTGTTAATATCTTGTTTTTTTTTTTTTTTTTGTCTATTGAAGCTCAAAATGAAGACGATTTCAAGCACTATCAATGGGCTCCATTGACCGTTGCATTTTTAATCGTATGCGCCTTTAAGGCATATTTTTTATATTAAATTTCAGCATACCCTTTTCATGTTATAATAATGAAGCAAAAAAGGGCCCGAAGATGAAAAAATAAGCTTAATAGTGGAAATAAATACCTTTTCTATATAAAAGAGTTCTTACTAGTGCACAAAAAGTTGGCTATTTTGAGTTTAGATCTCATTTGCTAATTGCACCTGAGTTTATTTATTTATCTATCTTTTTATTTTTAGTTTTTGAGGGAAAAGATTTAAATTTTTAGTATGATTTAAAAAAAATATTTCGTTTTGTTTTTTGACTACATAAAATGGTGCATACCCTCAGCCACCCCCATAACCCTACAATGAGTGGAATTCCACGTGAATGTGATTTTTTGTTTTTTTAATTAAATACGTACAGGTAGTAAGATATTTAAATCTAGAATTAAATAAAACAATAAAATAGACCATTCAAACTTTTCATATTGCATTATATTTAAATATATTCCCTTTTAAATTTAACGGCCCCATCCTCAGCACCATTAATGATAACAACAGCAGCTAAAGGGTTCGGAGGTTTGGAGGGCTGGAATCTTGATGAGTTTTAAGTATTTTACCTCCAGAAAGGAGGGCATTTTCTTGAAAGGATATTTGAAGTAGGAAAAGTACATACATTTTACTATATAAATGTATATAAAATATTCTGGGCACATCCCCCCCTATCACCCGGTAAGGTACTCAACACCTGATAAGGACATTGTTTGTTTCCAGGGCTTTGTTTTATTTTTAACATTTTTTTTGTCTTTTGCATTTCACTCTAGACGTTATAATATAGGCATATATACAATTTTTTTTATTCTTATTCACATGTTGTTGGGTTGGTTTTTTTTCGCATCTTTTCACAAGAAGATCTCAAGTAAATTGAAGATAGCTAATTTTCAAGAAAAGCATCTTTTGCTCTCTGGCAAATGTGAGGTCGGCCTTCTTCATATGCATAAGATACTATAGCACACTTCATGGGGAAGGTTTCAAGTGGTAATTTTTTTTTATCATGTACTCTTCTCTTATTCTAGCCTTTTAAGATTTTTTTTTATATCTATTTTTAATTGTTGCTGTTGTCTCATAGAATTTTATTTAAATATTTCTAGGCATTGAACTGATAGGGGATTTTTATTGGGAATGACTAACAGAAAAATAAAAATAAAAATAAAAATAAACTATATATAAAGATACATTGAAAGGGTAAAAAAGTGAATTTAAAAAACAAAAGATACAAGGACTATGCTAACTCTTGCAAACTCATCATAAAACTGAAGATAGAACGCATGTTCACCATCTAGTAATTAGTTCAGCATGTATTGCCTACAAAATTCTGAGAAATGAATTATTGACGCTAATTAACAATAACGTCTTGCAGTCTTTACAGGGAGGAAGACAAACGAAAATGAGCCGGAGTAAAAGGCACTAAAAATACGAAATAGAAAAAAAAACAACAGATTTTTTTTTTTTTTACAAGAAAAGACCTGAAGAACGAAAAATGTATGTTCAAAAAAAAACTTGAAACAACATGAAGGAAGAAAATAATAAAAAAATTTATATATATATAAGAAGCAGACAGACGATGACCAAGGCTAAGACGAAGCAGCCAGCACCAGCAGCAACAACGGCAATGAACAAGGTTTGAATTAATGGGCTTGTTTAGAGGCCACCAACCCCTCGAGTGCAGTCTTTGAAAAATTGCAAGATTTTCTCGTCTTTTTATTATTTCTTTGATTTCATTATCGTCTTTTTTACCCCTTTTGTTTTTATAATTCAATATTCTTTTAGTTCGGGACAAATTAAAATTAAAAATCCTATTATCACTAGAACATGAACAATAAATTTCTTTTGTATAATAAACCCCAAAATTCTAACAGAGATACTCTTTATTAATTAAACTACAAAAAAAAAGGTATGTATAAATTAATTTAATAATTAAGTAAAAAGAAAAGACCCTTCTATCTATATTTATCAATCTGACCATCAGATTGCATACACCGCACTAAAACCCATGGTGGGTACTTAATCATCCCTAGAACTTGTGTAGCAAGATGCTTATACCTCCCCAAGAAGAATCTAAATATTGACTATACTCATATAATAGAAGAGCGAAGGACACTTCTTGTAATAAACAGAACAACAAAAGGATAACACGAATCATACGACAATAGCACTAACAAAGAAATGAGAGGAGTCACCCGTTGTAACAAGGATAAAATGGATGAATTTACTAGAAGAAAAGGAAATCTATCCCACATCCATCGTCTCTCATCCATGTAATTTCCCTTCCTGTTAAGGCAGCAGCAGCATCCAAGCCGCATCCTGCCTTGTAAAATCATCAACATGGATGGGATATTACCACTCCAACTCCCTTCCCATCTTTGGTCATTGCTGCTGCTGCCTGTATACATTATTATATATGGTATACCCTTCATTTACAAACTGATACTGCTTGCTGCTACTACTCCTCTACTCCTACTCCTGATTCTAGGATTTGTCTCGCGAAAGCTTAAACATTATGAATGTATCACCCGTGAAACGCACCACCAGCAGAGCACAAGCAATAGTGCACCCACCAGACCTAACATAACCCATCTCTTCATAATCCATTCTCCAAGTATTTAGCAATAATGGAACATCACGTCACATGTAATCATAGTAATAATTAGAGCGCAATAAAAAGGACATCAAATCATTATCGTTCAGGACCATTAGTCCCATAGATATGAACATAAGACCAGAGGGGTGGGTGACATGAGGACTGGAACACAAAATGATGTATTATACAAAGATATTGCGGGCATGAGAGCACTATAAGAGCAATAAGGCAACAACAAAATAATAATAATAAAAAAAAAAAATACTGACATCCTCTTAGGGATGATCATAAAGGGAGGAAAATAATGTAAAGGATCATATTTTTGCGGTCTATTGGTTGACAATAATTGAACTCTCTCCTCTTGTCGACAACATGATTTTCCTGTATGGATTACACGGATTGTGTGGCGGACACAAAAGGATGCCATTCGCATTATATTTTAAGGATAATAGCCCGGGTTGCGCGCCTTTTCTCCATGTCCTGCTGTTGGCTGTCTCTTGGCCTCCTCTTTCGGATTTTCAGGGATTTTATAGGGTGCCAGGAAAGCACACAAAAAAAAAAAAATATATATATATATATACACATGTATATAATAATAAAATAAAATTAAAGGAAAAGTAGGAGGACAAGAAAAGGACAAGTCATGCATTGGATCTATCTGGGACTAAAAACATCCAAGAAGAATGCTATCACTTTGGAGTAGAAAAATTTATGGATGTATATCTACATATTACATAATATAAAATAAAATATTCAATTGAAGGAAGAATGAAGGATTTTAAGCAATATATCAGCAGCCCAATCCGAAATACCACATATTTTCATCAGTCCTCCCTCCTTCCCCCCTTAGTCTTGATATAGGACAAAACGTAAATTTTTGTGAAAGATGGCAGGACAGTGGGGGTTCTTTTAGTGCAAATATTTCGTAATGTTTTTGTTTTTTGAATGGACAATAGAGGAAAATTTAGAAAATATTTTCATATAAATATTTTGTAGGTAAAAACAATAAAATCTCTGCACAAAGGTATATTAAAAAATATTTTCTAGATTTGTAATTTCATAGAACAAGAAAAAAATATTTTATCTCAATTAAAAAAGCAGAGGGAATTTTTTATTTTTTACATATCTTTAAACCATAAAAAATTAAAAACGATGAATAGGAATAGGAAAGGTGCACACCACCCTTTAAAAAAATTATCGGTTTTAAGGTTCATTACTTTTAATGAGCAGTACTATGCCTTTTATAGTACTTGAGGCTGCGGACACACGCCCCATGTCCTCCCAATTAATGCTAAGGAGTTTGTAGGGTAAAAAAAAAAAAAAATCATATACAGATCTAGCTCTCAGCTACTATTACTAATTGTGTTGAAAACAAGTAATATAAAAGCCGCTAAGGTTCTGGAGTCAGCATGCACGGCACGTGTAGCTTCTCACCAGGAGTATTAAAGCATAAAGGGCGTCCCCCCTACACCCTTATTCTGGTTTTTGGTTTGGTTTTAGAATAGGATTCCCAAGAACATGAACACCAACAGCCACGACAAGAAATTTTTTAATAGAAGAGGGAAAAAAATGATAATAATTCAAGTTTGAATTTAAAAAAATTTATATAAAAAAAAATCAACAAAGGGCTTAAATTTTGTCGTATTTCCCGCCTTAGGAGTTTTCATTTTTATAAAATTATTGTATTTAATTCAGCTCCGATAGTGTCTCAAAAAAACGAGGAAAAACAGCACACAGTGGTATAAAATCATAAATAAATAAATGTTGGGTTTTCATAGCCTACAGCGACATGATCCGAGAGAAGGGTGTTCTGAACACAATGCTAATGAGTGTAAACCCACAGAAACCAGAAAATCATTCCCACAAAATTACTGATAGAAACAGTATTGTCAAAAACCTGTGGGATATTTCGAGTCGACAGGGACAAGGACTAAAATACCCTTTTCAAATAAAATATTTTATCCATTTTAACCCTTTACCTCTTGTGCCATCGCTCCGCCTCTAGAGACTAAACCAAAATCAGGAAGTAAACACTGAAAATATATTTCTATGAATTTTATGGTAATGATTGACAATAAATAATTAATAATTAATGCTGTCAGTTACGGTAAAATCTGTTTTTGATATAACAGACGTGACTGATGTCCAATTAATCCAAAAATTTTGATTAAAATGTCAATTAAGGGACTTGAATTTTATAAAGGATTGTATAGGGCCCCCCCATTGCGAAGGAAGGTTGTTTTCAATCTCTCGAGATATTCTTTTATTCTTATCTTTTTGATAATTACGTGATATGAAAAAATATTTTAATTAAATTAAATTCGACTAGTTTTTCTTTTCAATTTGGTATTAAAGAAATAGCATCGAACATCGAACAACGCAGTAAACCTTAGGGATAATCTACTCCAATATCTTCCATATAAATTACAACAGCACCCTATTGAGAAACGATTTCAATTAATCCCTTCTTCACACCCTTTTGGCAGCGTATCCACTATCCTCCTTTTATTGTTATATGCATATGTAGTTGCCCTATAGGTTACAAAGTCCAGAGTGGAAAAAAGAAAAAAGTGCGCAGAAAAATTCCCCAAATGAAATTAAACACTCTAGAGAGACGAAAAAGGGTTTAAATCCTGTTCATTGTTTGTTAAGATGTATCATTTCTTTCGTGATATAATGTTACAAGTTCTATTATCTAAGCGTACGTAATTTTTAGCCCGTTTTCACCCTACATCATTTTATTTCTTCTTTTTTTTTATATGAGCAATTTAATTCTCTTGTAAAATGAGACATTCTTTTTATTTGAAATCTGAAAAAGTTATGTTCAAAGGATCTCAATTTAATTTTATGTTCAACAAATGTTTTTCTTATATGTATATAATAAATAAAATACGAAAATGGATTTATTTAATTAAGATAGAAGACAGAATCTCAAATATTTTGCAATATAATCATAAATGTTGTAATTCTAACCGTGTTCGGCCCTGAAACCCTACTAAACCTTAGTAGAGAGGTCTGTAAAATGTGCATAATTTCATCGTCCTTCAAAAATGCCAACAACATGCATTAAATCGATGCAAAAATAAGTGCTATATTCAAATCACTAGGATAATATACCATTGTTCAACATAAACAGGTATTTCATACCTTTCGATAAATCAACAAAAAAAAAAAAAAACAAACACGAAAAATACTTTTCTCCACTTATAACAATTTTGTAGAATGTTTAAATTTTCGTTGCCCTTTTATTTCTTTAGTCTCTATTGTCTTTCTATAGTCAGGTGTGAACGACTTTATACACTAAAAATACGTTCAACGGCTTGAATAGGAGCAGTTTTATTATAAAAGGTAATACCAGGTAATGTTATACTTAACCGTAGAGCGGTACATTTGAGTATGCATAAAAACAATAAGAAAATATGGTAATTATTACCATTTCATTTATTCAGGAGGGTACGTGTACCTGAAATTGTGTCTATCTCAAAAGGTGACATCTCCATAAGAAAATATGTAGTAGAATTTTTTAACCGTCTAGTAAGGTCTTTGCCGGTAAGGTAACGCGCTTACTCTAAATTACTAGGTACACAACACACGACAGGTAAAAAAAAGGAAAAAAAAACAGCAAATTACACCCTATTGTTTTTTGTTTTTACCATATGTTGCATATGCTGGATTCGACGGTTACGATTCTTGAAATAACTACTCTATAAGATACTTTATTTAAGAAGAAAACAACAAAAATAAAGCACGTATGTATTTCGCATTAATTATTTCTTTTTTTAAATATTTAGTGTATTCTGATTGTTACCTACCGCCTTATACCCGGAAGCAACTACCCTAATTTTTTTTTTTTTTTTAAGAGCTCAGCGTAATATCCCTGATGACGACATCGATTAAATCAATTTTACTAATTTGAACAAGAAAAAAAAAAAGGGGTACCAAAAAGCGGAACTAGGGAATTCAAAGGGTGGTTTGTCTCCTCGAAATTGATATCACTAGTCTAGATATTTATAAATAGATATGTAGAAAGTGCAGGAGGCAGAGTAGTTACCCCTATAGATTAGAAATCCTGATAGAGCGTGTGGTACTTGAGGGATGTACACGGGAATACAAAAAGATAGGGCAACATTCTGTGACAATTCAACCCCTGTATTTAGACAAAGGCTCGAGTTGAATCTAAATATAAAAAAAAATGCGAGATAGTAGATATTACACATGATGGTTTGTCATCTTTCCGTATTTGACAATTTGTTCCCTCTATCTATTTTAGAGTAATTTGTTTTATGCGTTTTTTTTTCTTAACTAAATAAATATACTAGCACCCAGTAAGAGTAGGTAAGTAATTCTAGGAGTTTAAATAAGAAGAATTATAAAAATCTCGAGTATATAGCAATGATATCAAAGCGGTGAGTATAGTGTACTATAGAAATAGGAAGAACGTAGGTGGTACATCATATCAACAACAGAGAAAAGTGAAATAAATGATTCTGATGATACTGAAAACTGATGATGATGATAATTGTGGTGATAGTGATGACGATGGTGATGGCAGGTAGTTACAGCTCCTCTCAGGGGCATGATAGGGCTTTAAATGATAATAGACATAAATATGTACTACAATCTCTCAATGGGGATTTATTTTCACGGATTAGATAGTGGAAAAGATGATGGAAATCGTCGTATGGTATGAAGAGAAGGGATGCTGCTATCGTTATACCCATCATACAATATAATGCCTATGCCCCTGGGGTTCAGTCTCCTATATAAGCCCCCTTTTTGTTTTTTTTTTGCTATTAAACGGCAAAGTGAAGCGTAAAGGACAGTTTGTTGAATAAAAGGAATGCGATCTGGAACACAAGCCCTCATGTTTGAGGATAAGCTTTAAAATTCAATTTCGAGCGATTTCCTTATATCACTGCACTCATCCGAGTATTAAGCAATTGCTGCACTGTCCGGAGTAAGCATTTATTTTTTTATATCGTATAAAAGTATGGAGATATTTAAAAAAAAAAAACAGAAGCAAAAATAATAATCAATAACAATTTAACAATGGTTTTAATTAAATATTTTTATCAGACAGACAAACTGACACCCGATTTTTATTTCATAAAAAGAAAATAGTCATACATATTTAAAAAAAAAAATAATAATAACATCAACAAGACGCTATGACTTTCTATAGGAGTCTTTTTCAAAATGGAATTCACTCTCTGAAAAAAAATAGAATGGTGGAAACAATGCGTGGAAAACACAAAATATAATAAACGTGTAAAGTGGGGGAGGGAGCGAGGCTTTTATATGAAGTAAAAAAAATAAAATAAAATCTAAAATGGACCAGTTAAGCAGGAAGTAGATTTCAGAGGGGGTGGTTCTTTTAAAATACACGCACACTCACTTAAATCTATTCAGACGATAGTCCATCAGGTACGTAAAAACAAAAGAATATGAAAAATTCTACTTGCTATTAAAGAAAAAAAAACGCGTTTCCTTCCGTAGCACCTTTCTTTATGGAATTTTTTTTATTCCTTTAATGATTTTTGCTAGATATTGCGGAATATGTACCACACACATCGTTGGTTACTTATAAGTGCGATAAGAGTAACTATACACAGGAAAATAAAAAAGAATAAAACTGAGCACTGAATCGACCATGAGAGAAATGTACTATAGCACAAAAAAAAAAAAACCAATCATTTTATCCAACATTACGTTCTTTTGTGTAGCATCACTTTTTATTTCTGCTACTTGTTATAGCTTATTAAAAAAACTACCACAACAATTTTTTCCCTTCTCTTATATTTTACTGAAAGTAATTACATCATAGTACCATCCCTAACTAAGCTGTTTTAAAAAAAAATAAAATCAGGACAGATGACAAATTCAACGATACGAAAGTGATTAACCATTTTCACCCCAATTCATTAGGGAAAAGGGCAGGGGGTATACAAAAAAAAAAGCGAAATCAAAGGAAAACCGCATCCATCAGCAGTGTTATTAGTCCTCCTTGTCGATAATGCTGTTTTGGGAGTGAGATGCATCCTCCACCAAGCACTTGACAATCACCAGCAGCAGAATCACTAGGACCCCGTAGTAGGACCGGAAAGAAGACCTACTAGCAAGGCATCATCCCTTTTTTTTTGTTATCATCATCCCACTCCCCCTTTTACCGGGATTATACGTGTCAGCATGCGTACAGTGCTTATTTTGTGATATAATTTTCATTTAATGCCTTTTCCCCATCCGCGCGCCCGCGTGTTATCCAGAGACTAGAAATCTAGCATTGTACTACAGCACATCGTTTTTTTTTTTATTCAAAAAAAGCCCTCTCTTCCTATTCAACCCTCAATTGACTAGAATCCACTTGAAATACCAACGATGAGATCCTAAGATCTTGATTTTATATATGTGTATAAAATTATATATATAAAAAAAAGAAGTGAAAATCGATCTCGATTTTCAATCAGTTGCTAGGATAATCAAATTCGCCTTTTTACCATTCTTTTAAAATCTCTGGGATGCCACTGATGATGACAACGATGGCAACGATGACGACTACGACGACGATATCGATGGGTATCAGGGCAACAAGGGCGAGGACTGCTGTCGTCATTAAGTCGTAGAGGATTTAAAAAAAAGGATTTAACAGAGGAGAGACAGTGTCCCTAGAATTGGACTGGATGTTATTAGCAAACGCTCTGATTGTCACTGATCTACCATGAGATGAACCTAGAAGGGATTAGCATTCTCAAATCCATGTGCCAAGCACTAGACGACATCTCCTCTATGGTGTGTCCTTTGCAGGATTCCTTTTCTTTTTTGTTTTGCTGTTGCTGTCGTTTTATCGTATGTGGCCCAATAAACAGTGGCCATATGTGAGATGCATGTCCTTCTGAGGACACTCATGGGAATCATGGGAAATAAAAAAATATTATTTTCCCGTCGTTTAGAGTTCGATCCTATAGCCCACCACCCCTTTTCTTTATTCTAGTGGTTTCGGTAATACCCTTCTTTTTTCTGAATTTTTCAATAGCAGGACATAATTGTTTTTTTTCTTAAATATTGAACTCTAGAAGAATTGAACTGTACTTAAAAGGATTCGGGTTATGAAATTTTTAATACTCTATTGTTTTTTTTGTGTATTTATTTAATAGAAAATTATAGGTATTCATGTGAATTTTTATATGCATGTATAGGAATTTTTTGAATTAATATTATAGTAGTCTACAAAATTTACAACTGAACAGACTAAAAATTTCTTAAGATCAGTAAAATGTTACTACTCCTTACATTTTTAAACGAAAAATCCTGTATCGTATTTTATTTTACGGCATTCCATTTTGTACGATAGACGCCGATAAAGACCAATTTCTTCATACCAAATGTCTGGAAACGGTTGGAATTCAATTTACCATTTTTAAGGGTCATAAGACAGGCTGGCTGTAAAAAGCCTGAAAAGTTTTTTTTTTTTTTGTTCCTACAGACTGTGAGTTGAGCAGACCTCCAATGTAAAATTGGTTTCAATATGCTGCTGCTGGTGGTGCTGTTGACGACCATTCACAATAAAATCTTGAAAGTAAATGATGCGCAAGAAAGTAACTACCTTTTGCCGTCGTCGTCTCATAATTTTTTTATTCCTTTTTTTCTAACTTTTTTTTTTTTATTTTATCCCCCTATATTTTCTTGAAGGGAGAAATCTAAAGGGAGAAAATACGAACCACTCTTTTTTCAACGAATAAGTGTTTTATTGAGGTATACAATTTTCCATCGGTAAAAAAAAAAATAACGTAAGAAGAATAAGAGAGAAAATCGAATCGAGACGTTCAATTGATTCGAGAAAAACATTGGAAAATTTGCATAAGAAAAGGAAAAAAGATTTTTTTTTCTGTTGCAAACATGATGGAGGTGAAACCGATCTAAATGAAGCTAATTTACGACATTTGACTTAAGAGACTTTTCAGTATTTTTGTTCTTTTTATTTTTGTGTGTATTTTTTTTCTGTATCGTATTTTTACTGCTATATTTTTCAAGTGGTTTATTAACTTCTTTGCCCATTTTGTAGAGTCTCTACATAAAGTTAAATTGAGGTCCTTCAGACTTAACAAATACAAAAAGTAAACGTAGAGAAACGAGAATAAGAGGTTTTTGGTACTAATGCATGTGCCATGTTGTTCGTCGTTATCGTAGCAAACAAAATTATCCTTTAATAGTACCTTAAGATCCATTTTGAATTTAAATACATCCCTTTGTGGTATTATTGTCCTTTTATATATTTTAATTCGAATTTTTGATTATCTATATCTTGTTATTAAAATAGGTATATAATAAATATTTTTTGCACTTACCCATCGCCTTCGGGTCGAGCTGATAGGGAGGTATACCACAGTGTGCAGGTGGAGGCGTCGTAAGTGGATCACCATTATGACAGAAAAACGGCGATAATCCCATTTTATTTGCCTGGAATTATTAAAAACGTATTATTACTATGCATACTAGGCAAAATAATTAAATTTTAATTAAAATCGAATATTATAATTTTAGTATTCCCATTATGTAAATATTAAATATAATCAATCTATAGTAGACCAGCATAAATAAAAGCAATGTTGCGTGTATAAGTAAATACTTTTTTTTTTTGTTGATAAAACCTATAATATTTAAGTATATCAATAATAATCCGGATATATTCAGCTAATCCAATTTGTAATCCATATTTTGGAATTCGTTAAGGACATGGGATTTGGAGCACCAGTAAACGCCCAAACAGTTCTCAGAAAAGAAATTTTTGCGCCGTATCATAGAAATTTCCGATTTTTCTACAGCAAGTGGCAGTAGAGAGGGTTTGTAAACCCTTTTCTTACATCTCCCATAAAGGTAAACTGAATTGTAGGTGGCGATGATAATAATTCTAGGAATACCTGAGTCGATGTTAGTAAATTTTTGAGAGTGGGTTGATTTTTCCACTCTAGGGGTGGAAAATCATGATCTTTTCCTTTCATTCCCATTTGAGAAGTTTGGAATTAAAAAAACGGATGCTGTATACTGATGTTGTATACTTTATTGTATGACTTACGAATGCGGGATAAAAAGGACGCGAAGGATATTGCAAAAGGTTGTAAAGGTAGTAGAGGGTTTTATATTTTTATTTTATTTTGTTTATTTATTTTTTTCTGCTGCAATTGTTCATTCTGGACATCGAAACTCCTCCCTCCACCCTCTATCGTGCGCCAAAAAAAACCCTCCCGTTTGCTATAAAATTTGCGAGTATGTATGTGAAAAATGGGGGAAAACATTCTTTTTTTCATTTTTTTTCCAGCTGAGAAAAGCTATTTCATATGAAAGCGTTCCACCACTGTCGTACAATGTTATATTCTATATTGTAAGGAACATTGAAAAATTTTTTGTGCTTGTATTAAGTGGCCCCATAATTTGATGTTCCTTTTCTCGGCCCTTTTTTTCCCTTATCCTTGTGCTGTTATATACAATCACACTGCGGCACGTTCAACTAAAAATCCTCCAAGCTTCTCTCTGCTATGTTGACAGAATTTTTTCACGTCTTGCTGCTTCTTTTCCCCCATTTTTTTTTATTTTTCGGGATTTTTTATTTAATTTTAAAGGAATGAAAAATCTCACTTGTGTTCGTAAAATTTGCACAAGTTTTAGGGAGCCTTTATGTACAGAAAATTATTCGAAATGTGGTAGTATATCGAACACAAAAAAAAGGAAAAAATAAATGTAATATCGACGAAAAATTAAAATATAGTCAAAGTCGGAGGAGCGTACTTCCACCCAATTCCACCCTCAAACTGAAAACCATGAACAAGAATTTCAAGAAGAAAACTAATAATAAATTCCTGTTTATGCAGCATTTGTGGCTGGATGTGATTCTATCTTCTTTAGAAAAAAATAAATTTTACTAAATTCGATTTCTGGGCCCCAAATAAGACAGATATAGGTAAGATTCAGTTCTTATACTTTTGTCGGCCAAAACCCAAAATGAATTAATTATATTCAAAATGAAAACAAATGCTTTTCACGGAAGGACGCAGTACTATCTATTAATATCGGTTACCTACAGATTTAAGCATTTGAAAAGAATCAATAGTATACTCTTTTTCTCTAGCAGAATTCCATCATCACGTCTAGATTATGCATTTCGAGATATTGAGAAAAAAGAACAAACAAAAAAATAAATAAAAAAATGAAAGGAATTCAAGTTAAAAGGAACTTCCGTATGCATCGATTTACTTTTAATTGTAAAACCAATTCCCTGAGTTTTTCCCCTTTGAAGAAAAAAAAATTTTTTTTATTCCTCTGGAGCACTTATTGCTCCTTCTCGCACTCTTATTTTTCTTTTCATTTTAATTTATCCATCCACCCAGTAACATTTCTTCTATATAAAAAAAAAATCCTCACTTGCCCACCGTTTTGATTGCAGAGAGATGAAAAAAATTCTTAATAAATACACAACGCTTAGTAGTTGCACAAATCAATTATTTAGAAATACAAAAAAAAAAAATTAAAATCTGAAAGAAGTAATAAGGTAAAGAAAAAAAAATCCAAAAGAGTTCAATTTAGTAAAGTGCTTGTTGTTGCCCTATGCACATGAGTTTTACTAGAAACTCCCAATCTCAAGCTTCGATGCATCTGGAGATAGATCTCTCTACATACGTAGAGAAACCCCCTCTGTTGAAGAGTTCCTATAGATGCTGGAGATGATGGGATATATTGATGAGAAATCAGATTCATTGATGCTGAAAAACCAGCAATTAGAGTAAATGCTTTTTTCCCTCGTCTTCAGATATCCCTGAATTATCTCTATATAAAATACATCGGTCCGATTTAAAAAAATACCTACGTGCGATTCAAGAATCTTATATCTTCTAGGTTTGAGGATTTTTAATTCGATTACTAGTTTATTCTGTCAAGGCAAAAAAAAAGCCAACCGCTCAAACAATAGAAGAAGTATGTATTTTACAAGATTTTTCCATCTAACTTTACAACGAAAGGAATAATAACACATGAAAGTGTTGATTAGCGCGTATATAGCCTTATTTTACCTCCCCCCTTCTTTTGTTGTATTATGCGAGAATATTAAAAAAACTCACTAGAATTTTCAATTCCAAAAACAAATGTCGCCGTATTTTACACATTCGTTAAACTTACGCCCCTCCCCCAAAAATTCTCCATTATGAACATACACCATGCCCTAACCCTCCCCCCAAAAAACAGTTCCTCCAAAGAGGAGTATACTCGTCAGGGCTGTTGTTTCCCCGGGTTTGTACCCTTGATGAAAACGCATGCATACATTTTACATCTCTCCCCCAATAGAAACTACCGTAGGTAGTAAAGGTTTCGTTGGTTCACCCGTTGTATATTTTACATTCGTTGATTGTGAATCTTCCCGTAGTTCTCTCCCACATTCAAATTGTGATGAAAGATACCTTTGTCGGCTTCGTACAATATGGTTAGATACGTTTTATCATTGGAATGGGGGGCTGAGGGGGAGGCAACAGGGAGGGTACAGGTATCATCGTATATTCCGTAAAACCGTCGTCGGTACAAGTTAAATTCTCTGATGCGTTAAACTTTTAAGTTACAAAACGAACATGAGGAACAAAGTACATGTCTAGATATATCTGGTTAGATAGATGAATATATTTTCTCTATTTTTGCTTTTTTAAAGAAATCGTGTAGGTAACTACATGTATATATATATATATATATATATATTTTTTTTTTGAAAAGAAAATTCTAAAACGGTGAAAAATCGACGAAAGAGTTTTCACAGTAAAAGAAAAATTAATTAAAATTTGAAGAAGTTATTTAATAGCATATTGCCATGGATGCTAGTTCGAATAACGGGAACATGAAAATACGTAGAATTCATTTATTTACTTTTTTTTCGATTATTAGTTCGTCGTCTTAAAATGAATTTTATGTCTTCTAAACTATTCAAAATATTCGCAAAATCTACAATAAGTCGTCTGATAAGGAATTAATATAAATTTATATGAAAATTGGGCTGACTTACGCGAATTAAGTAGAATCTTCCAGAAGTCGGTTCCCCATTACTTAGGAGAGAACTTTTACGCAATTTTCTTCACTGTACGGATTTAATTTTATTTAATTATGAGAAAAGATGACTTTATAAAACTTTTCTGTGTAAATTAAACACACAGGAGTATATTTATCTTTACTAATTTAATTAAAATTGACTGCAGCACTTTCAGGACACATTTGAACAGAACGAGAGGAGAGAAAGGACTGAGCACTGCAACGGTCG
>MNCL01000457.1:0-19427 GCA_001932985.1 Proctacanthus coquilletti
AGCTTCAGCCTCGACTTGACAAGTTTAGAGTTGGGTTCTTTCATCGAGAAGAGCTACGTCAGTGGTTTGTGTTTTGTTTCTATCAGGAGTTTTCTCCGGAAAAGGTAGCGCCGAAATTATTTCATTGCCCATATAACAGCCAAAAGCTCATTTTCAATGATGATGTAGTTGATTTAATGTTAATTCAATGTGTGGCTGGTGGGTAATTTCCCTGGGATAATAGTGCTCCCAGGGCGAATTGGCTGGTGTTCGTAGTAAGCGTAAAATTCTCAGTAAAGTCGGGGCTGTGTTCGTATTGCTATATTTATCTGGCATTTTTCTTCAAATATTTTGCCATTGGTTTCGCTATAAGGGAATAATCTTTTATGAATTTCCGATAAAAACCGGTTAAACTTATAAACTATTTGATTTGGCGAGGAGTTTTGGGTAGGGAACAACTTTACACACTCGGTCTTATCCAATTGTAGGAAAGATTTTGTTGAGTGAATCTAAATGTTCTCGAAGCGAAATAGAATAGACTATTATATCGTCAAAGCAGACGACGCCGTTGCGTGAGCAAGGGCTTTTAATTTGACGGGTGATTTTAAAGGAGTAGTATATTTGGGATGGCATAAGCCTGGATTAATAATAGAATGAGTGTGAATCTGAATCTATAATAAATCGTAAAGGCCTTATTTTGCCATGTATATAAGGTAGTTTACATTGGAGGCCTGAAGAGAAATAGTGTGGTGCAGTTCTTGTGGATTCGTTTTGACTAACTTGGGCCAAATTCACTTCCATCGGTTCTGGTGCTGATGTGTCGTTGCTATTGTTGAAGCCATTTTGCCTATTAATATTGTAGAGTTGATAGTCGTTATTCGCTATAGGTTTGTACTATATTGGGAATTATCAAAACTGTTATTATTGGTGTTTCTATCGTTATAGTTGTTATTTCTACTGCTCTTATATTTGTTGTTATTTCTATAATTGTTATAATTATTGTTATACCTATTGTTGTAATAAGTTCCTGGAGGACGCGGTCCGCGGCATGGGTGGGGAACTGGTGGTGGCTGGAGACTTCAACGTGAAGGCCTTGGAATGGGGGGAGCCCAGGCCCAACTCGCGGGGAGGACGCGTCCTGGACTTTGCGTGCCACCAGGTTCTGAACACCGGTTCGGCGTCCACCTTTTGGCGTCCTGGGTACAGGGAGACGATTATCGATGTCTCTCTGGCGACCGAAAATCTGGCTGCACGTGTGCAGGACTGACGGGTGATCGAGGACTATACAGCCAGCGATCACCAATACATCACGTTCCGCGTATGTGATGTTGTGCCGGTACCGGTTCAGTGCCTACAGGCCCCGCCCAGATGGGATGTCGCCAGGATGGACACCGAAAGGTTATCTCTAGCCATCGCACGCGGCCGGCGAACCATTGACGGGATCCCGCAGATTGCCGCCACTTGAGCGAGCCGCGCGGATCGTAGACTCGGATGAGTCTCATCCTCCGTGCCTGCCGGAAGGCCGTGCCAAGGAAGATGGGGTGTAGGGAGGGGCGACGTCCTGCGTACTGGTGGACAAATGAAATCGCGAAACTGAGGCGTACGTGTCTCCGTCTCAGGCGGTTGGCCCAGCGAGCTGACCGACACGATTCCGACGCAGCTCGTAAATCTGCCGAACATAAAACGACGAAAAAGAACTTACGTATGGCCATCCAGATGAGTGAGCGCCGATGCTGGCAGCGGCTGGGAGAGAACCTCAGTGAGGATCCTTGGGGACTAGGGTACAGGATCGTTCTCCGCAAATTGGGAACATTCACACCGAATGCTCCCCTCGATGCGGAGACAGTCCGATCCATTGTGAATGCCCTCTTCCCCTCCCATCCACTGGAGCCTAACCGCGTGGCCTGCGAGGCACTCGCATCTCCTCCATTTACGATGGAGGGGCTTGCGAAGGTCTCGCAAAGCCTTCGAAATAAGAAGGCGCCAGGGCCCGACGGGCTCCCAGCAGAGGTGCTAAAGGCGTTGACAGCGAATCATCCAGCGCTCTTGCTCGACATGTACAATGCCTGCCTGAAGGCGGGAGTTTTTCCCTCCCGCTGGAAGGCAGCTAGGCTTGTGCTTGTCAGCAAGGGCAAGGGGCCACCAAGGTCTCCCGGGTCGTACAGAGCACTATGTATGCTCGACACAGCCGGCAAGCTCCGGGAGAAGTGTCTGAAGCCTCGCCTCCAAGCAGCCGTCAAGGCCGTTGGGGACCTTTCCGAGAGGTAGTATGGCTTTCGGAAGGGGTGGTCGGCGGTCCACGCCATCCAGGAGGTAGTCGATGCGGCCCGGGCCACCGAATGTGGGAATTATTATTCTCGCCCGGTGTGCCTGCTGGTCACTCTGGATGTACGCAACGCCTTTAACTCGGTGAGGTGGGGGGATGCGCTCAATGCTCTAGAGGGTGACTTCAGGGTCCCTCAATATCTACTTCAGATGGTGAGGGATTACCTGAGGGATCGCACCCTCACCTTTGAAACGGGGGATGGCCCAGAAACAAGGACTCTTTCGGCAGGGGCGGTCCAGGGCTCCATACTGGGACCCGACATATGAAACTGTACATATGATGGGATCCTTCGTACGTTGCTCGTACTGTTGCTCCGCACCGCCGAGGCCATCATACTTTACGGAGCTGAAGTCTGGATCGACGCGATGCGGTGAGAAAAGTACCGCAAGCGTATTGCTGCGGTACAACACCGCGCGGCGCTCCGCATTGCGAGCTCCTATCGTACGGTTTCGGAACCGGCGGTACTAGTGATCGCGGGGGTCATACCTATTGACCTCTTAGCCAGGGAACGACAGTCCGCTCACCGGAGTAGAGCTGTCCTGGAGGGTGATGCCGCGAGGGTGGCCCGGGTCGAAACAATAGTGTCCAGGCAGGAGAGATAGGATGGGGAGTCGCGGGGCCGTTGGACAGCCCGCGTGATCCCCCAGTTGGACACCTGGCTGAACCGTCGGCATGGTGAGGTGGATTATTACTTCACCCAAATGCTGACGGGGCACGGGCACTTCCGGACCTTCCTCTACCGTGTGGGGAAGGTACCGAGCCCGTGCTGTGTATACTGCGACTCCCCATCGGACTCTGCTCTCCACACATTCTTCGAATGTGATCGCTGGAGGGCGGAGAGGCCCGAGGTGGAGGTAGCGACGGACAGCATAACCCGTGATAATATAGTCGCGGTTATGCTGCAGGGGGAGGACTTCTGGCGAAGGATTGCCTCTTTCGTAAGGGGGATCCTTCGCTAGAAGGAGAGAGACAACAACAGGGGTTCCTAAGGGTGCTCCTCTTGGCTTGTGGGCAGTGGTGTGTGGATGTGCCTTTTTTTCTGTAGGCGGGTATATAGGACTCCATCCTGAAGTAATGTCTCCCTGACGGTTCCGGGGTAGAGCTCCTGGAGGTGTGGAGCGGGGTTTTAGCCGGTAGGCCTGGGCATGCTAGGGAGTCCGGCACACGGGTGACTTCGGCCACCTAGAGTGCGTAAGAGCATTTCCCCGCTCCTCAAAAAGTTGTAATAAGTTGTTGCTTCTAGCGGTTCATATTACATATTGTTACTTATGGGTGGGTGTGGTGAGGATTGTCTATCCACCTTGATCATGGTCGTTGTTATGGGATCGTCTCCTGGATTTGTAACTAGTTAGGTTGCTCATTGAGTGAGTGGGGTGAGGATTGTCTATCCACCTTGATCATGGTCGTTGTTATGGGATCGTCTCCTGGATTTGTAACTAGTTAGGTTGCTCATTGAGTGAGTGCATGTTCATTTGTTTTTTACTATGGTTTCTACTTACGGGTAAATTTATACACAATGCAGCCAAAATAGTTTCGCCATTCTATGACTTTTTAAAATCGGTTTCCCTTAAATCAAAACCAAACTCAAAACCACTTTTAAATGGTCAGAAGTGCATCAAAATGCTTTCAAAAGCATTGGAAAACTACATTTTTCTATTGCACTCCAACCCACAAACAAAGCTTAATATATGGGTAAACGCCTCAAAGGATGCAGTAGGAGCTGTCCTATAGCAGTACACAAAGGACTACTGCAAGCCTATCAGTTTTTTCTCAGAAAGATTACAACTTGTAGAACGTAAGTACTCGACTTTCGATAGAGAACTCCTGGCTATTGACCTTGCCATTAAAAGATTTGCACATTTTATTGCGAATTCATTTTTGCAAAGAATTCGCTGTTTTCACCGACCACAAACCCTTTGTAAAAGCAAAGGAGGACAAATCTCTTAAAGAAGTTAATCATTTGAATTTCCCAATGATATTAAGTATATTAAAGTTAGCCAAAATTTATATTCTGATGTCCTTTCGAGTTTATATTGACACCGCCACTCAACCAGCCAATACAGATTTGAAGAGCCTTCAAAAAGAACAAGTTAAGGATAAAAATCAACAACAAATTATTTCAGCTAAAACTGTTCCTTCTAAAACGTCAGTAGTATTTAAAAAGTACTAATCTCCTCGGAAGACAAAAAATTTTGGTGTGAAACACATAAGGGTAAAAACAGGCCATATGTATTAGAAAGCTTACGCTACATAATTTTCAAAAAAACTGCAATTGTTCTTACGCAGGTGTAAGAGCCACTCGAGAACTCATATGTTTATTTATATTCTGGCAGAATAAAAATAAGCGAAAATCGGTGGGCATACAGTTTTTCCACATGGCATATTTAGCATTCTTTCAGGTAGATTCCAATATATCCACATGGATATTGTTGAACCTCTGCTACCCTCTAGTGGTTTCACCTTCCTTTTCACGATTAATGCTAGATTGCCGGGTGCCTGAAATGAGTCATTTTGACTCAAACATCTAAATTGATGTATTTAGAAAAAAAAAACTTTATTTTAAAGAAATTTTATTCAAAACAATTTTTACATATATATTCTGTTTCTAAAATACATTTTCCGCAGATTTTTTTTATTACATATAGCACAGACGCCCTCACTTTTCTTACTATTTCTCTTGCATGATACTTGAACTTTATAATTCAACAGTTTTTCAATATGCAGTATATTAGATAGAGGTGTGAAAGTATTTTCGGCTTCATGGCCATAGTTACCGCTAAGTCCTTCAGCTAATTTTAAAATAAATTGTTCTTTTGAAATTTGTACTTGAGTGACCTCTTTATATAAAACCAGAATACATGAAGAGGCCATCTGCGAGAGCCTGCTTCGGTACTACTGTCTGCTCGACAAGAGTGTATACGAGGAAAATTTTTCTGGAAACCGTTAGGGGGGATAGGAAGTGTGTTAATATTTTGTTTAATATATAGGTATACTTAAAACGTCTTAAATATACAGTAAAATGCAAAAACATTTGTATAGTATATAAACAAAATTTTCGAAATAAAACATCAAATACAGTAAACTGAACCTTACACACCTTATATTACATATAATATATACTAATTAAAATGTTTCTACCAAGGGTTTGCTCCGTTTCGCAATGGATGCGACTAAAGCAGAGGATGCTCCTAACTCTTCTAGATTGGATCCTATGGATGAGGAGGTAAGTTTTTACTAAAAGTAGATGTTCTAATAAATTGTTAATAAACTGTTAAATTTTTCCCCATTACGGGGTTATAGCTCATGGAAATTTATACACGTTTGTCCTCTAGATGGGCGTATTTTCGACCAAAAATTCAATTTCAATAGAGTAGAGATAATTTCTGTATGTATGTAATAATAGAGTGTTTTCCATTGTTGTTGAAACTTTTACCGTTTAAGTATAATATTATTCAAAATTCAACAAAAACTCGAAGTAGTTATATTAGTATTTATATCTTATATTTTGGACACAGAGGAGGTAAAACTTTACTGGGTACTTGTTTAACTTATCCAGATAACTTTGACCCTCTGACAGACATAAATCAGGCTAATTTTAAAGCCACAGCAGCAATCGGAAAATTTATCAAAGTGAAAAGTTTCACAGGTTTAAGCCGCCTGCAGTGAAGCAGTTTCTATGGGCATTAAATTTTGTTCAATCGAGTTTTTGAATTAAATGAAACCGTTCTAGAAATAAAACCACTTTTGAATTGAACAAAAGTATTTGGAACTACACGAAACTATTTTCTAACTTTTTCAAGGCTTTTCACTGTTATATAATCTTTATAACGCTATACGTGACGGACTGAGATAGAAATTTTATTCGCAATTTTTTTAAATTCATTTTCACGCATTTTTGTTTTCATTTATTTTTAATGACAGCAACATCTGTCTCTATCTTAATGTTAGGAAATCAGCTTTTATCAAGAAAGCTAGACAGGACTCAAAATTTCGGGTTTACTGGCGCGGACTTAAGAATATAAGTTTTTATGCATGGTATATTGTATGTGGCATTTCTTCGCGTCAAGAGGCCAAGTGCATTAAAAGTACTCCTTCCACAGGAAAATTCACGAGCTGCTCGTAACATAGTGCATAAAGGGGTTTTAGGTTAAGATTTATAAAAAAAAAGAAAAATCATAATAATATTTATCAGCTTTTATTGAACTATTTTCCTGTTTAAAACTTATAGTAACAACATTAATTAATATGCATTCTTGAATTTTATTTTCATCAAACCTTATCACTGTATCACAATAAAAAATAAAGGCTTACAAAAAAGGAAACAATTGTAAAGAAAATAAGAAATTAATGAATTCAATTTTCTACATTATTTGGCTAATTGTTCACTTAGCATTTTTTGTTTCACTGCAGCGTAAAAAATTTCTTGAAGAAGTTTTGCAGTCTTTATCAGTAGACGTTGCAGAGGAATTGCAAAAAGCATTGCAGACTTTACATTCTGATTCATCAACAGAAGAAGAAAAAATAGAATCCATGGAATTACTTAGAGAATTTGTTGATAACATAGACCACGCAAATTGCTTCGTTAAACTGGGTGGAGCAGAAGTGCTTATATCTTTGCTAGAAGCAAATAATATGACAATAAAAAAATTGGCGACAAAACTAATTGCAGATTTATGTCAAAATAATCCATTTTGTCAGTCGAGATTTGGGAATGAAAAAGTCTTCACAATTTTAATTAATATGCTTAACGATGAACTTGCATCTTCAGAGGCAATGCATGCTATTTCTTGCATAGTGCGACATTATGAAAAGGCGTTATTCTCCTTTGCCGAAATTGGTGGTCTAGAGTCCTTGGCAGCATCACTTACTTCAAACAGAGAAAATATGGTTATAAAGTGTTGTTTTTTGATATCATCCATTGCTTCTGAATTTCCGCATATTCGAGGTAAGTTCTATTCTAATAAAGTTATGTTTTTTTGAATCATTGAAATTCTTTAGATCAACTTGTAAATATGGGAGTGATACAAGCACTAGCTTCCAGCTTGAAAGGTGAGATGGGGTGTACAATAAAACATGAATCTATTTTAAGCGCCTTGGTGACTTTTATGCACTGTGATGAAGGTAAAAATAATCTCCGCGCAATTAATCTGGAACCAACCTTAACAAAGTTAATTGAACTTTCTGCCGGTCAGCCGGAGTTCCAAGTAATTGTTTTATGCATATGTAAACAACATTTTTTTGTATAATTATAATTTTTGCAGGAAATTCAAGAGTACAGCAATACATTGTTGCCCTTATTTCAGGCTACAAAACAAAATCAATTGGACAGATAATTTGTACTTTTTAAGGCTCTAAATTTACAATTGCTAATTAATAAAATAATTCAATAAAGTTTCAGTACATAATAAAAAAGTTTTATGTCTAGTGAGTTATGCACTTAAATATTCCCGTTCCCCAGATTGTTAGTATAATGTTTCTACACTATGGATGGTTTTTTATAACAATAAGAAAAATGTAAATGTTTTGTACAATTTGTTTGCTGCGAATTTTCTTCTTTTTACACTTCGTGCTCTATGTTTAATAAAATTTAAAGTGTAGTTTTTAGATTTCATTACATTTTTTTTTTTAAGAAAATATTGAGAATTGGTGAGCTACAAGCGGAATATTTCATTAGATTATTTTTTTCTGCATACAGAAAAATCGACAACCTGGTTGAACAATTTCGGTCGGAAGCATAGCTTAGTTTTTTAAAATGTAGAAAGGTAATTTTAGCATGTTTAATCATATGTCTTTTCAAGGAACAATTTTTACTTTTAAATGCAATATAAATGGCCTTAAAGTTATAAAACAGCATTATTTTTTCTCTGTACTTAAATGCAGCCTAAAATGTACACATCTATAATTTTGAAATTATTTTCTACTTTTAAGAGCCTCTGTTTTAAAAGTTTTATTTCTCGCGCAAAAACTTTGTGTTAATACATAATATGTGTAGTAATATATCGAAAAAGTAATAGTAATATATAGAAATCGGTAATAGTATGTTGGAAAAAATTTACCGTTGCACTTACGTCTGCGCGCAGGTAGGAAGAATTAATTCGAGACACGTTTCTTTGGAACGCACTGTATATAAATATAAAATTTTATGTTTTAGAAGACTGGTCTGGTATGATGAATGTAGTTTAGAAAAAAGAAAAACGATAAGAGGATCTGAAGGAATAAAGAAAATAATGAACAGGTACAAGAGAATACCACTATTTTATGTGTTTATTCTTGGATTCCATGGTCAGAAAATTATTTATATTGTTTTCCATTCATAATTTGCTCAAACCTCCAGAAAATATATTTCATCTATGTTAGACCAGTAGTTTATTCTAAATAGTAATTACCCATGGAAAATGGGAGAAGCTTCCATTGCAGTGAATTTCGAATGGTTCAAAACTTTAAAGAAATTATTGTTTTAATAGTTTTCCAATCGAAGAGGGCACAATTTGGATTTTACTTTTGTTTGTTTAAGAGGCATGTCATTCGATAGGAGCGCTTTTTTTAACTTCAAAAAATCCTGAATGGATGCATCATCCTGTTTCATTATAATCGTACGAGGAGTGCTCATTCCCATATTTTTAATTTCATTGAAATTGGTATAAAAAAGTAATAGAACTCTTTTGTCCTAAATAAATGAAATAAAATGCAAGTACGCAAATTAGAACTTTTATTTATATTATTTAAAGTTCAATCGGTTCACTAGTCAAAGAAGGCACTTTGTCAAAAATCTCAACATGGAATGAGAACAATAAATCGGGATATAACTGTTCAAAGATTGCGCATAATTCATGTTAACTTCTCTCCTTTCTTACGTTTTAGTGCCCCACAATTGCTCTCTTCGGAGCGCTTTAAAAAATTTAGGTAAATTTTAGTATCCCTTATTTCTCTCCAAAAGAGCACTTCCAATTTTTCCTACATGGAAGCGTCTAGTGCAATTGGATTTCCTATCATGGCTGCCAGCATCGGCGCTTACTCATCTGGATGGCCCTACGTAAGTTCTTCGCCGTTTTATGTGCGGCAGATCTACGGGCTGCATCGGAATTGCGTCGATCTGCTCGCTGAGCCAACCGCCTGAGACGGAGACACGTCCGCCTCAGTTCCGCGATTTCGTCCGTCCACCAGTACGCAGGATGTCGCCTCTCCTTATGCCCAATCTTTCTTGGCACAGCCTTCCGGCAGGTACGGTAGATGAGACTCATCGTAGAGTCTACGCGCGGCCCGCTCAAGTGGCGGCAATCTGCGGGATCCCGTCAATGGTTCGCCGGCCGCGTGCGATGGCTAGAGATAACCTTTCGGCGTCTATTCTGGCGACATCCCATCTGGACGGGCCCTGCAGGCGCCGGACCCGCACTGGCACTACATCACATACGCGGAACGCGATGTATTGGTGATTGGTGGCTGGCTGTATAGTCTTCGATCACCCGCCAGTACTGCGCACGTGCAACCAGATTTTCGGCCGCCAGGGAGACATCGATCTTCCTGTACTCAGAACGCCGAAAGGTGGACGTCGAGCCGGTGTTTAGAACACCAGCCCAGCCCTAGACGCAAAGTCCAGAGCGCGTTCTCCCCGCGAGTTGGGCCTGAACTCCCCCCAGTCCAAGGCTTTCGTGTTGAAGTCTCCAGCCACCACCAGCTCCCCATCCATGCCGCGAACCGTGTCCTCCGGGCCATCCAACTTGGCCTGAAAGTCTACTTGGTGTGAGGTAGCAACTAACGTAAGTAGCGTCATTGCTCCTCACCGAAGCGAAGCCAGCGCCCGCGCCATGGTCCGCGACATTGAAACGTCGCAGATCGGGGACCCAGATCGCCGCCGTGCCAAGGGTATCACATCGGCCCACATCCGTCCCGGTACTGCTCGCTGACTAAAACAACGTCAGGGTCTTTCTCGAGACGGATCTGAGCCAACAGATCGCGGGCCGTCCTGCTTCTGTTCAAATTGCCCTGGAGGGCCACAACCATTACTTCTTCTTGGCTTCCTCAAGGGCCTTGCGGAAGACCCCGCCACATGTTGTCGCGACCCGGTGGTCCCCGCTACTTCCGGGCAGAGGAAGCACACCGGTCCCGGGGCACATCCTTTGGCGTTGTGCCCATCTCCGCCGCATCGGAACCAGAGCTTGCTCCGGTCCGGCCCCTTGCCATACTCTGGTGACCGTACCCCAGGCACTTAAGATACCTGGGCACGACCACCCGCCTGCGGATTGCCCTCCACCCAGCTGGCCTTAATTCGGGCAGCCCTCATCAGCTTCGCCGCCTCTTCCACCTTAGTGATGGCCAGGCATTGGCCGCGGCTATTTGGGTCGCGTCAGTGCGGCCTGGAGGTGGCCGGTATAGTCCCTCAGATCTCTCCTGAGGGATCCTAGGACCTCCTCCTTGGTCGTGCAGCCGTCAAGCTCTCTGATCTCCAGGGTAGTTCTGGGGACTAACTGCCTGACGCTGCCCGGTGATCTAGCAGCGCCCCCCAAGACTTCCGAGAAGGCCGCCCGAGTCTGCAACAAAGTCGAAACTTTCGCCGGTTTCTCTGTCCCAATAGACGTCGTATTCTTCTTCATCATTTTCTTCCTTTTCTCCTTGTCTCCTCCTTCTTCTCCTCCTGCCCTTCCTTCTTGGCCCTCGTGCCCTTTCGGACCACCTCGGTCCAAGAGGCCGACTCCTTCTTCCTCCTCTTCCTCGACTCCCCCTCCGGTTGGAGCGGAGGGCTGGAAGCACCTCTCTTCCCTACAACCGACGAAGCTTCTGCGTTCCCCGCGTCAACGGGAGCAGTTTGCGTCCCCAGGGACTTCGTCGACGGTCTCCCCGGCGGGAGAGTCCTCCCCACCAGCGGCCAAGCCTCCACGCTCACCGCCCCAACCGGAGCGGTTTGCGTACCAGAAGACTTCGCCGCCGGTTTACTCCGGGGAGGGCTGCGGCGGACCTCCGCGCACGTCGTCCTAGATTCCTCCAGGTCGTCAAGAGCCTCCTCTAGAGCTTTGACGACCTTAGAGATGTTTGGCTGCTTCTTGAGGGCAGCCTACATCTCCTTGATCAGAGGAACTCCTTCTTCATTCTACCTTCAACCTCCTCCGGTCTGTCTTCCAAGATCCGTGTCGTCCGCACCACTCGGACTGTCTCAGCAGCTGGTAGGCGCACTGCGACGCCAGCCGCCGTCGAGTCCGTCGAGGACTCACGCGACCGTGCCGGTGGTGTTGTAACAACGGTGATCGCAGCACTCGTGGCCTCCTTGCGAAGGGGTTGGCAGGCGTGCCGCCGCTCTCCTCCTCGTCCCCCACTAAATCTCCACCCACTTGATTATTAAAAGTTTCCATGTAAAAACAATGCAAATTGATTCGGGTACGGGATCGCGTTCTCGGACCACAGCCGAGGCAATCGCTAGCATTTCGCTTCTCGCTATCCCCGTACCTATAGGGGAGCCCTCCCCTTCCGACCGTCCTTTCCCCTCTTCGAACAGGCCCTGAATCACTAGCGGCCTGACTCCGAGGGTTCCGTAGGCTTTCCGAGGAGCACTCCCCTGCACCTCCCGTTTAACCTAAAGATCAGAACGGGTGTTCTCCCTAGATCTAAGGCGTGCTACTCCCTAGAGCCGCAGCTCTTCGAGGTTACGAGTGCAGCAAAGAGGCGTGTTGGATCCCGAATCCCGCAGGCAGACGTTTACCTCAACCTCCAGCTACGCCCCTCCCCTCGGTTCGCTGCATCGTTCGTGCAGGACGATACACGACCATCCCTCTGCCAGGTTCGGACGAGAACTCCGATTGCATAATGACAACTATGGATTCGGTGCCCCTATGCGGCAGTAACCACCGGAATGGTCCGGGACTGCTTATTCCCCGCCGAGGCGGGTATTCGCAGCGACCCTTCATATCTGGAGTGCATCCCCCTATACGCCACCCGGGGACCCGTCTGGTAGCAGTCCGTGCCTGCCCAAGAAATAATAATAATAATTGTTATTATTATTATTGTATAATTATAGGGAGTAGGGGGGATGGAGAGTTTGGAATAAAAAAATATATACGTGAACTTTTTTTTAAAATTATGTTTCAGTTAGTATGACTTACATAATAATAAAAAGAACCAGTTCAATTACATATCTATATATTGCATTCAAAAGATCGCTTTGATCCAAATGATTTTTATTCAAACTATCCGTTTCCATTTTCATCATATTTTGTACAAATCCAGTGGTCTATGATGTCCGGACCTAAACCAACGCTGTATATAATTTGATTATTATTACTTGATCTAGGTATTGCTTATAAAATACACATAAAGGCCATCGTGTAACATGTATTTTGCGAAAAATTAAATATTGTTCGTGCAGTTAGTTTCCTATGTATTATTTCCTGAAATATATTAATATGATTATTAGTTAAATAAAATTGAGAATGGGAAATTTCTTTGCATTCTATGGCCGATAAATTGAAATCGTAAGGCCGGTCATATTTGTCATCATAATCATTATTATTATTATTAATATTAATTTTATTATTATTATTATCATTAGTGTCATCCATTTTGATAGCATTATTATCATTATCATTAGCGATACTACTATTCTGATCACTATCGTTAGTGTCTATTTTGATATTCTTATCAATGATACTACAATTCATTATCAATACTGATTCCATTGGCATTATTGTTGTTACTATTGCAGTTATTGCATCGCCAAGAACAGCATATACTGGCTTATGATAACTAAAACATGTTTCATATGAATGTTATTCATATTAGAAAAAATTATATTAATTAGTGTATTTAAATAATTGCCTATTCTCTTTATTATAAGTATTGTGTTCGATTAATATATAATAGTTTCTGTTTTTAAATTTATGTAGCAAGTCATTCCATGAATTTCTTTATTATGATTAAATTTTAAAGTGATATTGTAATTTTCGACGTCCATTCATTTTGTCATTTTGTTAACGTTTCACTGAATATATATCAACTCGGTGATTCCATTTATTTTTATTTATATGAATCAATTTATTTTTTAGTGTACATTCTAATACACTATTTTTATGCCAATTACATTTTCTAAACTGTGATATGATAATTTTAATTGTTTGCTAAATTGTCATCGTTCTGCTAAGTCTTCATCGATCTGCTAGTGTTAGACTTATAATTTTAGAATTTTTTCCTTTGTTAATTTTCACCAACAACATTCGATTTTTTATTTTTAAATATCCCATAATTAGCTGCGTGCGTAATCGGCCATTATGGTTTTTTTTTTTCTCCTGCTACATTTTTCGAAAATATCGTCAATATAAATCTCATCTGAATCTATCTTCAAAGATTTTAAGGCATTATCTAATTTTAACATTAACTCTGCTATTGCACTAGTATTAATATATATAGCCTTCCGATTCTTTCTAGGGTAATGGTCTGTAGCGGCTTCTCTAAATAATGTTGATCTGCCGCCTTTAATTTTACTAACGTAGTTTGTTACATAGCTTAGCACAGCATGCTCATCGAGTAAAAAGTGTAAATGAATATTTGCTTTGAATAATTGTAAAATATCTTTATTATAGGAATTAATTACTTCTAAACTTATTCTTTTAAAAAATACACGCTTCTGCTTTAAAGTACTACGTATTGCAAGAATATATTCTTGTTCAGTCATATTTAATTCTCTTAATATTTTTTTCCTAGCATTAAAGCTGCACATCAATTTATCGATAGTTTCGTAAGATTTTGGTGCAACCCCACTTTCGGCAAGAGATACTAATATCGTTGGATTATTCATTACTGGATAAGGTACATGAAATCTATATTATTTCTTTTTCTTTTATAACATGTATGTGAGTGTTTATGGATTTGAAACTTAATATATGGATTGCTTTCCACATTTTTACATGTGAGAAACTGATCAATGAAATTAATCAGTTTTTCATTGCTATTATTTCTATCAAATTTTTGTGCATCTTTTAATCATACAAGCATATGCTCATGTGGTCTACCACGTCGCTGAAATTCCACGTGTTTCTAACTATCTTCAAGTGTATATAATATTTACCAAAAATACTATTATTTTGTTTGATTTACCATAAATATAAATTTGCTTTGTACTCAAAATACCTCGTACAAGAAACCGGACCATTTCTTATCAAAGTAGGTTTAATATTATTGTTTGTTAGTATTAGACGTTCTCTCAGTATTGTCTGAAGCAATTTGGGCCGGGGTAATTCAGTAGCTGATAGCGTTAAACACAGTGTTGGTTATCCTAATTAACGAATCATAGTTAATAACCCTTTTTTCTTATTTTCCCAATATGCTGGTGAAGAACGTATGTACATTATTTGAACACTCTTTATCCATCGTCTAACTTTACTATGTCTTTTATATTATCTGGCTTTAATACATCCTCTGCTTTAAGTACTTATAAATATTTTTCTTTGTTTTTCTTAAACATATGTTTATACTTGATAAACATGGCTTTTCTAAAGTTTTGGCATTAAATAAAATCTGTGACGGAATGCAGGATATTATCACTTACGTTAACATCATCTGGATCGGTTTCACTCTCTTTTTTATTATTTTTTCTTTATACTTATTTGGATTCAATATCGGTTAAATCTTTCTCATCGACTGTAAAATCTGCTTCTTCTTAAAGATCCAATTTCTCTTTACGTGCCTTGCAAATCATTGTCTTCGTGTCATTAAATTTTTGTTATAAAATTTGCAACATATCACTAATTTCAATTAGAATATTGACAACATTACCTTTTAATCCTAATTGTGGCTTCAATGCCCGAATTTGCCTGAAGGTTTTTACTACTGCTACCATTCCTTCTTCAGTGAGCTCTGTAATCGTTTTCGGTACGGTAACGAATTTGAGACTGTTACTTGTGGATAGTCAGATGAAAATGATGATGATGATTAGATAAAAATTGAGTATAGCTTTTATTAATGAGTTTTTGTTTATTTAACTTTAAATGCAATGAAATTTCAACTTCAAAATTTGATCATTATCATTTTTTTATGCCAGTATATAAATTATAACGAAAACGTAAATCATTTTCTCTATTCTCCATTCTTTTAACATTATAATTTAATTCAGGATTTCAATAGTCGCTATTATGCCGTCTTTTTATATATTTTATTTATTTTTCAAATTTTCTTTATTCTTATAATGTCGACGATTTCTACTTGATCACATTCTTTATAAATTAGTTTTACTCTCGCGTGTTCTATATGCTTTCTTTGACTGTAATATTTTATTACAATAGATATTGTTTATTATTTCTTTTCTGTATATTCGTAATTTCGTCTTAATTTTTTCATTCGTACTATATTTTCAGCACTCTCACTTATAGGCTACCGTTTCACGACACTTCCTCATTCGTTTTTTATTCTTGGTAATTTCATTTCGAAGATATTGTAACTTTTTGCGTAAAACTTAATTTCTTCCTATATTCTTCTTTTGTTCATTAATAAAGTACTCTTTACGTCTCCTCAGCATTCTTATTCTACTGAAATTTTTACTGTGTTCGTTCGATCGAAAAGTCACATTTTGTCTTAAATATCGCATTCGATTTTGCTTTTTGGCGTTTTCTTTTTTATTATATTCTTCGTTAAGCGCGCTCATTCGTTATTCACTATTTTCGTTTTGTACGTTGTTCGTTTAAATTCTGTATCAGATCGCAACATGCGCATATACTACTTTTTTAGTTCTTTTCTCTTTTTGAAGAGATAGAGCATTGACTTTATTATTATTGTTATTGTTTTCTGGTAAGCTTCTTTTGCGTTTTGGTTGATGATTTTTTGTGATTGTTTTTTTAGCTTTCATTTTTACTTATCGCACTTGACAGATGGTGTTTTTATTATGAGAACGAACACAACACAAATATACAGAACTCAAATATGCACAAGAGGTAGGTTGCTACATATTTATGTATTCGGAACTAGCAAAAATGGTGTTGCTAGTAGCCATCTGTCGTAAAGTATGACATTGTTGACCGCACTCGTACACAGAACGTTTTGTCATACGGACGCTGTTTGTATTGTTTACAGTGACTTGGAAATCTAGTTTCAGTCAAAAAATGGAATTAACTCGTGAGAATTTTCGTGCGATTACTTACTACAACTTTCGACGTGGGTTATCTCAACAATGCACTTCAAGCATACACAAAATGCACGACAAGCATACACAAAATTTTACGTAAACATTTAGCCGTGAAAAAGATTTGTGCGCGTTGGATTCCGCATAACTTGACAATCGCTCAAAAAAGGCTCGTGTCGATTGGTGCAAAGAAATGCTCAAAAAGTACAATCGTGGTGCGTCAAATGTCGTCTATAACATTTACACATGTGACGAATCTTGGATTTATGCGTATGAGCCCAAAAGCAAAAATCAGTAACAGCAATCGACTATATGGGTTTTCCAAGATGAGCCAAACCCAACAAAAGCTGGTCGCGCAAGAAGCATTTCGAAGCAAATTGTCACCTGTTTTTAAAAAACATTACTGTAAAAAGGGACAAATTTCTATTTAAAATGTTATTTATAAAAAGTACTGAGATGCAAGCAGTCAAGTTCTTGCAAAACTCTGTTAGAGTAGTGTAGATGACTAGGTTAAAGTTTTATGTCTAGACTGTTCATTTTTATATTTATATAATGACATTAAACATGGTCGTAATAAGAACGACTTCAAATTATTGCACTACATTGTTAAAGTCTGTTAAATTTAATTCTGAATACTACCGACCACGGCCCCCAGTATCATCGCCAAATCGGCCCCTCAGTATGCGGTACACTATTTGAACTCACATACCAACTAAATATAACTGAAACATGATGCGACTACGTGCTTCGGTGTTAACATAATTTTGACCGCGTAAAGTTGAAGCTCTTCCCAATGTCTTCTTAGATGTTCGATATCTGATCTCTCTCTAAATATGAACTCAGTACGTCCATACACAAAGTAAGAAACAGGGTGAAATAAACATTACCAATCATGGTGCATGTGAACTACCCTATGGGCATATAGCTGACCACCACCGAAATTTAAATCCTTGATTTCTTCCTCCACTTCTATAACATATTCTATGTATGTATTAAATACAAATCCCAAGTGTCCAATCGTTTTTTCTGAAGCAAAATTCTCTTAAAAGAAGCTAAACAGTTCTTTTCTTTACCCACTTCTTCAATACTCAACCATGCGAACAACTTTCCAAATTAGGCGCAGTACAAAATCCGCTTTGTAAATAGGAATTTGTAATCTTATATGGGGCACTTCACGCGAAATGGACATTGAAAAAAACAATTTTTTTGTGATTTTGAATTATTTTGGATATGTTGCACCCATACAGATAGCTATATCTTGAGTGTTTTTGAGGCAGTGATTGGAATTACATAAAAATAATTTAATAGTGATATTACTTTATAGTCAACTGCATGCACTTTGACAGTATTAGCACAGTTTTAGAAAACAAACTTATTACTTTTGCGGTTTCTACCGACCGTCTTTGTATGGTACTCTTATGATTTCGCATTTCTAACCTTGTCATTAGGCTTTGTCTTTAAGGTTTGACATTTTTTTCGTCATTACTATCTTAAACGTCATAAATATATAGGGTGGCCCAATTAAAGTGTTAGCATTTGTTTTGTAAATAATTCGGAAAAAAACATATTTATTTGTTGTTAAGTGATTAGTCGTTTATTTTGGACCTTGACAATTTGTTTGGATCACTTCTTCAAGATGATATCGCGTAATTGGTCGCCTTTATAGCGGATAGCTCAATGAGCTCGTTTTTCAGCATTTTCCATCACTTTGCGAAATGTTGCAGCTTTTATAGCGGCTATTTCGCGTCGAATATTGGCCTTGAGTTCTTCCACAGTCTGTGTCTTGTTGACATAGACTTTAGACCCCACAAGAAAAAGTCCGGTGCCGTCAAACCGGGCGATCTCGGTGGCCAGTTAAAATCACCGTTTCTGGAAATTAGGCGATCGACGGTACGCACGTTGCGTTTTCACAATTGAGAAGTTCTTTTGAATGTGAAGCTGCACAATAACAGCACGTTTTTGTGGCGTGTAATGTTCCATCGTAAAAATTCGCAAAGATTGACGCTTCGAACGCGGGCTGTCGCAGGCCGATTTGACAACCGGTGTCAAAGTTATACGGTTGCCAGATGCTAACATGTTAATTGGGCCTATATATTTATAATGTTAATATAATATATATCAAATAATATAATAATAATATATAATATAATATATGTAATATATATCAAATTTCAAGTTTCTAGCTCTTCTAGAAGTAACTTTTAGTTTTTGATGATCTTTTAGTGAGTGAGCTATGAAATTGACGATTTTTGATATCATATATCTCGGAAACTATTAAAGATACAAACTTGATACTTGGAATACTAAATATGAAAATAATAATAATAATACAAAAGAGTAAGCGAAAAGTAAATAAAATTAATATTATTAGACTAATCTCCATATTCATTATTGATATCGATTATTTATTATTTTTATTTTAATATTATTTTACTATTATAAAATACTCTGAGATTTTATTTGATAAAAATTTTGAATATATCTGATCGGATTAATTTTTTTTTAGAAATCCTAAAATTCATCTTTGGCTGGAGTTCCGAAAACGTCATCATAAAAGGATTTTTGCCGCATTTAAGAGGTGAAAAAAGAGAAAAAAGTGTTTGTTTGTACCCTTGTATCTTCGAAAGTATGTCATCTTTCGATGCTTATATATATGCTTGTTTATACAAAAAAAGGTGGGGGGGAGGCGTACCGCGCGTTAGCCCAGGCGCTCGATATTTCGGATTGGAGCAGGATGGCTAGAAGGGGCCCACATATGAAGGGATGAAGTCTTCGGAACTCCAGCCCCATTTGTTTGCAGTCCTTTTATTTAAACAAAAAAATGGTTGGATCGGATTTAATAAAATTTCTTTCGAGTCATATTGACATTAATACTCAGTTAGCCCAAATAGAAATGATTGAAAAATGCATTCGAAACTATAAGGAAGATGGGTAGCAGAAACATACGAAGAACTATTACGAGAAAAAAGTAAAGGAATTACAAAAGGTGTAGGATGAACTCAAAACTCAACATCAAGCGATCTTAAC
>MNCL01000458.1:0-19263 GCA_001932985.1 Proctacanthus coquilletti
TTTTTTTTTAAATTTCCATTAATCTTAGCTTTCACTGCAGCAACCTTTTTAATAATATTGTTAAATAAGAAGAAGTGGTTCTAATTTAACTTGCAAGATTTGATCTAAACTAACTAACAGACATTGCAAGTTAAATAAAAGCTTGTAAAAAATATAGTTTATTAAAATTGTTTTAAATTTACATAGGTTTCCTTGTTTGTTTCATTGATTAGTTCCTCAGTTTTTTTGAAGTCCTCTTCATTTGGGAATTGATTGGAAACAGATGATACCATTGTTTCTTGTCGTACTAAACTTTTTATGAGGACAGTCTGTGTCGCAAGTACTTCCATTATAGCTTTATTCTGGTCTTTAATAATGGTTGAAATGCATTATGTAAAATTCATCATTATTAATTTCAGTTTCATGTTGCTACTTTTTTAATAATTACCTGCAATTTTGGTAGACATTGAGTCTTCAAGTCCATTGTCATTTCTTCGACACTTCTATTTTTATCAAAATTTGCCGGTTCTGCTTTATCTAGATATGTTTTTTTAAAACTTTTTTTAAGTATCTTATAAAAACATGCATGTAGTACTTACAAATGTCTTCGTTGATGGATGCCTTGAACCCCTTAATCCTTCCCGAAACCAAATTTTCCTCTTTGGCACCTCGTTTTGGCGCCATATTTATAGGAATATTAAAAGAATTGGTATGAATTGAATTTTTAATATTATATATTGTCAATATTATATTATTAAAAAAGGAAACAAAACGAACAAAAATTAATTTACTTCTAAAAGCAACCATGCAAAATTGATATTAAAAGTAGTTTGTTTTCATGTGGGAAACAGATAAATTTGCTTTCAATTTCTTCCAAATGAAAGCACTCTTCAATTTGAGAAGGAATTGAAACCACTAGACATATTTCTAAAGATGAAATAGGCTCAAAGGGCTCAGTAAAGAAATTTTGTACATTTAATAACCTTTTACCAATTATGCAGTTTTGCCCGTCGTTTGCCGCTACAATTTTAATAGGTATACAGGGGTGAATATAACAATAATTATTTGGAGCTTTAATACTAAAATAATAATATTTCGAAGAATAACTAACTATCTTTCCATTAACAGATTTAAATCCTTTTACTTTTGATTCTAAAATCATATCCTCATTTTGAACTCTATTAAAAATCTGTGCTAATATTTTTGACGGCTTCCTAACATAACTTTTTAAAATTTGTAAATAATTTTCAAAGTTATATGACGAAAACTGAGGTAAGGCTCCATAATGTCTAATACTCTCTGTCAAATGAAGTAGGCCATGGATGTTATAAGAAACACTATTCTCTCCAAAAATGACGGGGAGATTTTCTACAAATAATTCTAACATATTTTGAGCGACTGAAACGTTTTTTTCAAAATTTTTGGGGCATGACAAGAGCTTATAGGAACAATGTAGCAATAAAAATTCATAATAAAAGTCTTCATTAATTTTTCCCTTTAAAACTGCAATCGTTAATCATTCACAGAAGAATTTTCCTCATTAGCCCAAGATCTACAAGGTGCATGCTATCTAAAGGAACCTGACTAATCATTCTAATATTAATGCTCTCGGGGGGTGTAGATTTATTATAAAAACGTTTTTGGTTATGAGTTAAATTTTTCCTATCGCTAAAATCTGTATCCGTAATCTCATCACCAGGCATAACACTATAAGTTAAAACCCCATTGATTTTTTTTGCAATCTGAGTGCACTTTGAACACCCGTAAAGCGAGGTGTGGCCAACAATTCCACAAGCGAAAGCCATTGCGGGGCATCGCAAACAACGCATCTAATTTTAAATACTATTTTTTATTATTAATTTGAAATCCGTTTCTTAAAAGATATTTAACTTCTCTAACAAATTTAGATAAATAGTCTTCTATTTTATCAGGTTTCTTTTTACTTAAATAAACCCCAACAGGAAATATTTTAATATTTTCAATATTAACTACTCTTAACAAAATTGGCCATAAATGGGTCCTAGAACTTCTATACAACGGTAAGCCGTTAATATTAATATCTACTATAACTTCCTCATATTCAGATATAACGCTCCTAATTTTCTCTAATTACTTTTCTATACCCAAATGAGTATATACCCCAGGCAAAACTGTTTTAATAGCCAACTTTTCTCTATTTTGTACAATTGTTTTTGAACTAAGGGGTACGTCTAAACCTTCTTCCCTTAAAAGAACTAATAACTCGTCGAAACATTTCCTAGTTGGCCTATTCCTAATATACCAGTCTTTTAATTTCTCTGTTATATTTTTTTTAATCGGAATTGAATCTAAATCTCTCACGTCCAAACCTGCTGAATCCAAGTCTCTAACATCTCTAACACCTGTTGAGTCTGAATCTCTAGCATCTGAACTTATTGAACATAAATCACTAAAACCTAAACTTGTAGAAGGTAAGTCTCTAAAATTTAAATCTGTTATGTCTACACTTGTTGCATCTATCCTATCAAGTTTGCTAATATTTATTTCTTTTTCCTTTCTAATTAACCTACGTAAATGACGCTGACTGTCCCTTTTACCAGACCTTTTAAATTAATAGACGTAAACGCAAAACTATCAAAAAAAAATAATACAAAATATATATGTAAAAAATATAAAAATCAAATATATGAAGTTAATGAGAAAATATGTTTATTACTTACGAATGTCACGCTTCTTCCACAAAAACAATTTTGCAACTGCAGCATCACACCACATATACTTTCAATGGAGGTATTTATTCTCAACCGCGCATTTAGTTCTCAAAAATCTTGCGGATCTGGTGCCCATCGCTGTTTAAACTGGCTCCTTTTTAGATTACTTTTTACCAGTCATGGAACTAGTTCAGTTTCCACTAGTGAAATAATTAGTTTAGAAGAGACTCTTTTTATAAAAGAGTCAGTTCTTTCCTACCGGGATCTTTAATGAACTTGCGGTAGTAGCCAGTCAAACCTAAAAATCGTTTGGGAGGCTGGTGTTTGAAAATGTTGGGCTCTGGAGCTACCCGGTCGAGTTTGATTTGTGTGGAGTAAGTCTACTTCCATCGGCTCTACTCTGTCAGTGGCTGTACTCCTATTATTATTATTGTTTGACCTATTAAAGACGTATTGTGAATTTTGGTTATTGCTGAACTGTGTTCGGGAACCCGTATTCAAAGAGAATTATCGGGGGATGAAGTTTCTTTCTTCTTGGTTAGAGGGGTTTGTATTTGTGGGAGGTGAACGAGGAGTGAAGTTTCCTTGGGGGTTGAGAACAAACGGAGGTCTATATGAGTTGTCATAATATGATGAAGGGGACCTACTTTGTTGGTTACGCCTATTCTGGTCAGGGAGTTGCCTACGGTTAATGTTTCTGGAGTTATTGTTCCTATTCAGAGGTCTACTTTGGTCGTTCTGTTACTGCCTTGGTTGGGACGGGTTATAATAAACGTAACCGCATTCGTATAAGATATTTATGCCGGCTTCGAGGCTGCTCGGATTTCGGCAATGGAGCAGAGAACGCATAGGTTCCGGGAGTTTTTTCTTGAAGAGCGTGAGGGCTGAAGCTTAATTTGCTTCGATAGTTTAGTTTGTTGTTTCTTCTGTAAGGGTTTGTTTTACTTTTACGTTTAACCTACGCAGAATGGCTTTCACCTCATTATAAAAGTCAACGCTATTAGTTTTGAATTTCGTTGCTCTGAGCTCGTCGAACAATTTTTCTGTTGTGAATCTGTCTCCAAAATTATTAATTAATGTATCCGATGTATGTCCGATCTCTGTACATGTTGTTATGTGTGAGTTAATTTCAATGACTTCTCTAGCACTACCCTTTAATTTTGCTTTAGTGCAGTCTGAAAAGAGAATCGTATTTAGTCAATTGGGGGTGTATTTTATCGATTAAGTCGATGAAAATTTGGAAGTCTTTGAAATTACCATTGAATTCGGGTAATTTCGAAAGGTGCTTGAGTGAGTCGATACTTAACGACAGCATGTTTGGGTTTGGGTTTTGGATGCTTTGGATAAGTTCTGAAATGTCCCTGGATTGAGCTCTTACTGTCTCGATTTGTTCATCAAATGACATAACGCTTGTGAATATTATAAATTCAAGTCTGCGTTTTGCAGGACGTT
Organism: Proctacanthus coquilletti; assembly: GCA_001932985.1. Lineage (NCBI taxonomy): Eukaryota > Metazoa > Arthropoda > Insecta > Diptera > Asilidae > Proctacanthus > Proctacanthus coquilletti. The sequence goes on from MNCL01000458.1 coordinate 4,122, forward strand.
ATGTAGATGTGTTTTTTTTTTGGGATAATAATTAATTTGTATGATAATTATAATTAATTTCAGTTCAGGGTTTTTCCTTTTTTTGTTAAAAGTAATATAGTTGTTTCTGACCTTGTTTTCTTCCTGGTTGGGGCTTGGAGTGTTCCGGTCCTTGGGTGTTGGTAGCTGATGTTGCGAAGCCTTTCTGGTTGTTATGAAGTTTCTTGTTGTTTCTTGGTACTTGGGTCCCTAGTCGCTGCTGGTGTCTGTCCCGTTGCTATGCAGGTCGTTCCGGTCGTAGTGTTTAGGGGATGTAACTGTTGCACAATACAGTACTTCACTACTATTTTGTTAGTTCGCACTTGCGAGATTGTCGAAACTTATCGAAACTCGCGGTGTAGTCCTTAATTCTTAACTTAACGATTAGTTGATGCACGCTTAAGCATAAAAATGCACGCGGTTAACATAATCTTTTATATTACTTAAATTCCGTGACGCGCATCGCGCGATTGCGCCAGTTTTCATTTGCACTTGCAAATTAGGGAAACAAATATAAAATAGATCCCAAGAACACTGATTATTTCACAATAGCTTTTTATTAGCGTTTGTAATAAAACTCTTTGCAATTTATATTTTGTTACTTTTATTACAACACTTATTGTAAAAAACTTCAGTTGCCGGAATTCTGAGTCGTTTTACGGGACTTCTCGGACTTTAGCGGTTTTAACGGTACGATTTTAACGGGGCTTTTGGGACTGACCTTTCGTGATCATTTTAATTAAGATCAAACTTCGGTCACAGGTGGGAAAATGATGAGGAAGGTGCAATTGGGCTTCGTGGTATTATTGAAAGGTGCATGGGAAAATTATTAAGAGACGGAGCATTACTAGGAATTGGGGTACCTGTGTAAATCAGGTGTGAGGGCTAAAGATGCTGAATTGCATCGGGGTCGATTCTAGGAAAGTAGTTACGTTTTTTGGTGTTCATATTATAGGCTTGGCCATAACTTTTAAACTTAGGTATGTGAACAAACCAAATTTTCGCTGAGTCTTTTTTTTTTTTATTAAAGCCTTTGAAACCTCATGAGAGGTTTATTACAGCATTACAGTATTTCATTACATTACATTTAGACAGAGATACCACACTTTAAAAAATTGAAAAATAAGTTGCCGGCCGGAATGTCTGGCTTAGCTAAAAACATTTCCACGCAGAGGGGAGGTTGTTGGTGCCGCAGTCCCAGTTACCGTATTAGAACAGATCGTTGGGTATTGAAGCGAGCGCACTGCCAGATGACATGATTAAGATCCTCATTGGCTTGCCCGTATTTACATATCGGACTGGCTACTAGGCCCACTCTATAAAGGGACGCAGCAAGATGGTAGTGGTTGGATCGACACCGATTGATGGAGGCAATAAATTCCCGGGAGAGATTTTTTCTTGCAAACCAGGGCTTTTTGGAAGAAAATTCAAACTTGTGTTCAAAAAAGATTTTACCCTTAATTTTCCTTTGTTTTCTCAGAAAGGAGTTGGTTTCTTGCGTCCCGTAGGCTTTGAAGGATTCAAAAAAGTCGGTGAAGGGAAGCTTTTCTATATGAACGGTGGCGGACCTAGTCGCTTTTTTGGCAAGCTCATCAGCTTCGTCATTATCTCGGATTCCAGTGTGTGAGGGAACCCAATGGATTTTTATTATTTGGCCATTGTGATCGCTTTGCAGTCTGTTATAGCTTGAAACGATGTCCAAAATAAATGGATTAGTTTTGACTGTAAATTTGGAGGACTGCAAAGAAGCCAGGGCACTCATAGAATCGGTGAAGATGAAAATGTTGTTGTTAGGATGGTCCAAAGCAATTTGCAAGGCCATGTTGATGGCAACGCACTCCGCAGTGAAGATAGAAGCAGCGGGGTTGATACACTGGAAGTTTCTAATATAAAGTTCCGGGCAAAAGACGGCAGCGGCTACAGAACGGGCTCCCAGTATCTTGCTGCCATCAGTGAAGATGGAAATGGCATCGTTTTGTTTGACGTAGCTGTTCAAGAAAAGGTTTGGATTGGGGCTTCTTTCAGTTTGTGCCCTAGCTCCATATCTACGGGGATGGTTGTGATGAGGGTCTCAAAGTTCTGAAGGTTGATGTAGTAGTCCTGGTATGTCAGAATTGCATTAGAGAGTTCCATTTTCGCCTGAATGCATTGTCTCAGAATCCCTTTCTTTTTCGCTCGTTTTCGTGAACACGTTAAAAAGTACCTTTTGACCATTTTGTTGCTCTTGGAGGAGAGGTTGGAGAAGACTTTAGCTAGGAAGCTATTACACAAGAACTTAGCCCTTTCCTTGATAAGCATAAGTTTAGCCTCTGATAAGATGATGTTAGTGGGAGTGCTATGTCTGTATCCCATTGCTGCTCTGACGGCTGAGTATTGTATTTTTTCTAGTTTTTCGCTATCATATTTACGTTTGGGGAAGTAGATAAATAACCCATAATCGATAACAGAGCGGACAAAACTTTTGTAGAGAGCAAGCAGAATGGCTGGATTGGATCCCCCCCAATGTGCCACGTAAATATTTGATGATGTTTAAGGAACGTTGACATTTTTTGTGAATGAACTGGACATGGTATTTGAAGGAAAGCTGGTAGTCCATTATGATTCCTAGGAAACGAGCTTTATCCGTAGGTTTTATAATGTGCTCATCAATGGAGATGGTGACATTGCCCGGATTGATGTTTCTATTATTAAAGTGTATGAATGTGGTTTTGCTCGGTGTTAGACTAAGCCCAATGCTAAGGAGGTTTTCTTTAACATGTGAAATTGCACTTTCCAAGGTGAGGCTTCTGATGTTCCTGTTGCTCTGGTCACAAACGCAATACAGGGCAATGTCGTCAGCAAATTGGAGAACAGACATGTTGTAGGGCACATTCGCTGTGATATTGGAGACGTAGAGCTTATACAGAAGCGGGCTGAGGACCCCACCCTGTGGTACGCCTTTGAATAAAGACCTGACTTCCCCCCCTAGCTGGTCCGTCTTGATAAGTCTTTCATAGGTCAAGAATTTGATGAACCGCAGTAAATTCCTGGAGCAGCCAATGGACGCTAGTTTTTCGAGAAGGATATCAGAATTAACATTGTCGAAAGCACCTTGCACATCAAGGAAGGCTGCAAGAACTTCATTTTTGTACAGAAAGGCATCATCAACGGCAAGAGAGAGAATGGCCAGATTGTCAATACAAGACTTCCCTTTTCTGAAACCATGTTGCGAAGCTGGTAGCAGCCTGTGGAATTCAGACCACCATAGCAGTCTGTTTTTGATGATAGTTTCCAGAAGTTTACAGATGCAGGAGGTGAGAGCAATGGGTCCAAGTCCAGTACCATCCGCCTTGGCTACAAAGTGGATGAAGGATAACTTCCAATCAGATGGGTATATACCAGTGAGGTACATTTGATTAAAGATGTCCAAAAGCAACAATTTGTACTTTACAGGAAGGTTTTTGATGATTTCAAAATCCACTCCGTCCACTCCAGGTGCTGATTGAGCTTTTTTGTGATGCAAGGCGACGTTGAACTCGATGAATGATATGGAGGAGTCTAAGAATTCGTTTTCTTGGTGTGCAGGGAACCAATCAGGATCAGAAGGAACCCAAGCAGGACACAGTTTACTAATGGCGGCTTCTAAGTTTCTTTGGTTTTGAAGGTTGCTGGTTGAGTGTTGTGGATAGATTTTTACCCAGGCGTTTTTAAGGATCTTGCATTTGTTTCACACATACGTAGGATTGGTTCTTAGGTCGATACTCTCAGCGAATCTCCTGAAACATAATTTTTTCTTAGACCTCAAGGTGCGGCGAGCGACAGCACACAATTTTTTATAATAGAAATAGTCGGCGAGGTTGCAAGTAAATGACCACTTTTTAAATGCGGCGCGTCTAAGCCTCAACACTTTATAGCATTCAGGATCCCACCATGGAGGTGGGTTGCTTTTGATTATGTTTTTCTTCCTGGGAGTACTAGCTAGGATGCTGTCAGTGATTCGGCTGATGAAAAAGTTGCATTTTCCATTGGGAGGAAGTTCTTCATAGCTAGAGGAGAGGAAATCAACATAAAGCTCATCAAGTAGTCTGGAAAACTTGCTCCAGTCAGTGCGAAGAGACTTCAATTTGAACGTTTTCTTTCTGTATTGGCTTCTATCTATTGAGACGTTAATAAAGATGCGGAAGTGGTCCGACCCTAGTCGTTCATCATGCACTTTTGCCTGTAGCTTATCAGCCAGATCCAATGAGGAAAAGATAAGGTCAATGTTGGACTGTCCATGGCGACGAGGGGGTCGAGATGAGTGGTGTCGTTTTCATTATGTAGAAAGAGATCATGTTTCTCAATGGCATCAAAAAGTTTTCAACCGTTTGAATCAGTGAAGAGACAGTTCCAGTTGGTGTGATGGGCATTGAAGTCCCCCGTAAAAATACAATTGTTTCGGCCATAAGCATTTCGAGTTACAGCACACCATTGCTTCTCTGATAAAGTGCGACCTGGCTGTCTGTAGCAGGCGATGATATCCAAGGGGGGAGAAGTGTTGGTAACACGAATGCCACAGATTTCGACTGATTGATCTGGTGAGACAATGTCACCAATCTCGATGAAGGCAAGGTTCTTCCGTATTAACATTATGATGCCTCCACCTCTGGAATGAGTTCTATCTTTTCTGTAAGCTAGAAATCCAGGGCAAGTGAAATTTGTTTCCGGAGCTAGCCACGTTTCAACACAGACGATGACATCAAGATTAGAGCTGAATCGCATCAGATCAAGTTGGCGTAGGCTGATGCTCCTCACGTTCCATAAGAGAATTCTGAGGGATGAAGAATGACAACTAGAAGAAACGGACATTATTAAACATATAATAAAAAGGAAATTTCAGTTTAATGCAAAGGCTGGTCCTCAGGTTGACTCATGGAAGATTCAGACTCTAACAGGTCCGCCTGGCTGACATCGGAGGCATAAGTATCAGAAATTTCTCCATCAGAATTGTACGAGCCCGCCTCCAGCTTATTGATAAGCCTAGATTTGAATACAGTTTCCTCATCATGGAGACAAGTTCAATCGGGTCCAGTTTTAGCTGAGCTAGAGTATCAGCTATGTTGTGATGAGATAGAGTCTTGTTAAGAAATTCCATGAGTTGGGAGTAGCTGTAGACAAAGTCATCATTTTCCTTTATGACAGCTTCCAGTGATGGGATGGATGTCGGCGCTGAAGTGGTCCGAGGAGTTGAAGCAGTTTTGATTTTTTTTACAGGGCAGCGTGGGAGAATTTGAGCTGGCTTGGGAAAGACGTCGTCTTTGGGGCTCAAAGTAGGGCTCTCCAGTAGACTGGACGAGGTGTCAGAGCGTAGCCGTTTATTTGGAGCACCGGGATTAACTGCAATATTTAGATCACTGTTGTCGTTAGCTGGTATGGGGGGAAGGGAAGGATAAGCTTCGTTAGGTCCCAATGGATTATTTTCCTTGCCAGAGGTATTTGCTTGGTTGCTAGGAATATTACCAGTGGATATTGAGTTGGACTGTGACTGAGATGCGTCGCTGGAATTGTTGTTGGACGGACACGATCTTGCAAGGTGACCATTGCCTTTGCACAGAAAACACGTCATGCTGTCAAGAGTTGGATAGATCCAGTAAGAGGTGTTTCCAACATTGAGTTGGATTGAACTCGGTATTTTGTCTGCGTCTTCGGGTTTGACCTGTCGTCTGAAGCTGAGAATATGTTGAAACCCTGGGAGGTTGGAGGCCAGCTCGTAGCGTTGTAATTTTCGAAACGGTATTGATTTGAAGTTCCCGTAGTTTCTCGATTAAGAGATTAGGAATAATAGGATGCACGTTCGACAATATGACCCTCTTGTTGTGAGCAATCAGCGGGCGAATACCAAGTGTATGATCTTGAATAACTACATGTTTGTGAGTTGTAAGAGATACAGATTCTGCTGTTGGATATTCTCGATATGTGACGAATATTTTCCGGGCGACAGAGTGCTGCAATAGCCACAGCATACTGGTGGATGGCTAATCCTTCGATGGCGTCTAAAATGATGGCTTGATCTTTAGTGGGTAGATTTTCTTTTTGAAGTGCTTCTGAGTAGTTCATGGTCAAATTGTTAGGTCCGCAGGCAGCATTCCCAGGACTCCGAGAACACATAACTCCGGATTGGACGTACCCAGGGGGCACTTGTAGCATGGATTACAAAAATTTTTTATAAAATGCGGGCACAGCCCACTGGGGAAAATTTGACAGCGATTTGACACGTGAAACGGCGCGGAGCGTAAACCACTCTGTCCCGTTGAGTCTTTTAGTTTACAATTATCTAAATACTGTTAGAATTTTGTAGAAAGCAAAACTCACGATTTACACTGCACTACTGAAGTAATTCAATTCAACTTACATTTACTTCTAAATGTACAAAGAAGTAAACAAATCCGGCACAAGGCAACTAAATTTCTCTATAAATTGCTTTGTTTATTAATGCGTCAAAACAGTTTTCAAATAGGCGTTTAACATGGTAATTATCTGTGTTTTTTTTTCATTTTCTGTCCTGGATTCAGATAAGATAAGATAGTAAATGGCACATTGAATTAAAATTGTGCAACGCAAACTTATAGCGAAAATTTTATCTTTTCTGAAAAATGCATCAAATTGCTTTGGTTTAAATTAACACGAAACTTTAAATCTTAAGATGGATATTTTTTGAATCAATTTTTAGAAATAAAGTGAATTCAAGCCATGCCAATTTGATGACAGATTTCATAAAATATAAAATCTTTTTTATGAGTTCCTATGAACGATTGTAACTCAATGCACCATTTACTGGTGAACCAGTAAATTACCCAGGTCAGGAAAAGAAAAAATACAGCTATTATTCTATTTCGTATATGTTGCCGACTACGTTTCACTTAGTAATTTAAATGCGCGTATTCGCGAATAAATCAACTTTCATGAAATTATTAATAATAAATAATTTATAATTTATTTTGAGAGATAAAGTTGGATTTTTTTTTTGTGAGAAATTTATAAATTATTGATAATATTTAATCGAAAAGCAAATTAACTTTTCAACCAATTGATATTTCAATCAATTTAATTTATAATATAAACCAGAGTGTATAATTTGTTCCAAGACTAAAAAAAAGCGTAGAACACATTATTGTGACTCTTGCGGCCGTAAACCAGGTTGACATATCGGCGAATGTATGCTTCGATGCGACACAAAACAATAATATAAAAAATGAGTTACATATATGTGGGATTTGGCGGGACAAAATAATAACGCCAGGTTAATTTTATTGTAAAATAATTATTAATTCAATTCGGTTAAGTTAAAATTAAGTATTAATTCAATGAACGCAAAACTATTCAAAACAGCGCAAAACTGCTCGGGAAAACGTGCGATATCAGCTCAGCTCACATTACAAAGCAACTAGCTAACTAATTAACTGCCGTCTATCACGGCTCGGAGACCTGCGAGCGGCAACGGTCCCTATCCACTCCCACATATATAAATAAATATAATTACATAAATAGCTTTTAAGTTTTTTTTTTTTTATTATTTATTTAAGATCGCTGTGGAACTACAGTGGTTATTAGCGGCCACTGTGGCGGTTACAGTAAATTACATTTTTTGCTGTATTTTTATAGTTTTAAGGAACTTTATGGTTCGGTTACAGGTATCAATATTGTTCAGCATGGTGCTCAGGTCATTAGGTAGATTAACTGTAGATCTTTCTCGGTGGTATTGAGTACATTCAAGTAACAAGTGCTTGACAGTGAGTCTACAGTTACATCGGGAGCAGATAATGGGGTTTGTTTTTGTTATGAGGTGAATATGGCTAAAGTTGGTATGACCGATACGTAGTCTTAAAATTATGCATTGGCTTGGGCTGGGAAGTTTCGGACTCTTGTCGAAGATGTTGTTGCGCACTTGATGAAGAAATGTTGGTGTCAGTTGTTGCCATTGCAGGTTCCAGTATTGCACGACTTTAGTGTGGATGAATCCGATTGCTTCTCGATGTGTCAGTTTAAACTGAGGACGGATCTCCAAATTTGATGCTGCCTTAGCGGATTCGTCTGCTTTCTCGTTTCCAGGTATTCCTTGGTGTGATGGGATCCAACAGAATGTGATGCTATAGTCCGATGAAATTGGCTGAGTTAGGATTCGTTGTATTTGTTGTATTAATGGTTGAAAACTGAATTGGTTGTTAATGGCTTGCAGCACGAAAGGTTACAGATTTACCAACCTTGTCTTTATTCTTGATGTATTCAATAGCGTTAAGAATAGCGAAGGTTTCACAAGTGTTCTGTTGAAGTGATCGCTTATCCGGTATCTTCGTTTATTTTAGATCCATCTGTGTGGTATTGGTTATGCTCGGTATATTTATTTCTCACTTCTTGGAATAGTTGTTGATACATCCTAGGTGTAGTTTGTTGTCCAGGGTCCAGTCGATTGGTATATCTAATAGGTGGTTGTGGTTCAGAGATCTAGTAGCTATGGGTGGTAGGTTCAGGCTTAAGCTGTCACTGTGAGTTTTGATGTATATACGCAGTGGTTTTGGAAACAGCAGCTGCATATTTCATACACAATTCCATCCTTCTAACGCCCAGGGGGGTTTCTCCAACTTCCGCTGCGAGGCTGGTGGTTGGGCTAGTTCTAAAGGCACCCAGGGATAACCGGAAAGCAGTGTTTTGGATAGTTTCAACGTGTAGATCTTTGACGATCCAGGAACATTACGTTTACAGGCGAGAGCGCTGATCTCGTTCCCGTATTCCACCTGTTGAGTAAGTTTTGTCCAGTAACTTTCGGCGGCATCCATCTCCTCGTTAGTTAAAAGCTCATCTGTTGGGATAAATTTTTTGGTCATACAGCGATAGAAACGAACGGATCACATATCCTGTAACTTGGAGCAAGCGGTTCCAGTTGCTGAATCGTTCAACGTCTAATATGGGCTCGCTACAAGTATAGGAAGAATTAGTTGATTCAGCCAAGGATAAACTTACGAATTTTGTTTCGTCTGAATCTTCTTTAGGCCGTTCGCTGGGACCACTGAGCAACAAAGTCGGTCCATGGAGCCATATTTCGGACTCCTTCAATACTTTGCCTTTGGTAGGTCTCGTTAAAAGATCGGCGGGATTCTGACGACCGCTACAATGCCGCCAATACGATACATCTGTTCGTTTTAGTATTTTTTCCACTCGGTTTTTAATGAAGGGCTTCCACTTCTTACTTACTCCCTTTATCCAATAAAGCGTTATTTGGGAATCGGTCCAAAGATGACAACTCTTAATTTCGATGGCTAACGAACTTTGTAGATATGCGCACAATCTAGCCCCCACTAAGGCAGCAGTAAGTTCTAACCGAGGCAAGGTAATTTCTTCGGCTTTATTTTTCTTTAGCGGTGCAAGACGAATTTTAGCGCAGATGAACTGAGAGCTTACTTCAAGGGCGATGTTCACAGTCCGAATATATGCGACGGCTCCGTATGCACGGCTGCTAGCATCGGTAAATATGTACAATTGAGCGCCTCCACCGTTTACAACGCATCTGGGTATAGCCATTTCCCTTAAGTAATGCAGGCCGGAAATGTAATTCGTCCAGCCTTGCTGAAGATCAAACGGAAGCTCGCTATCCCAGGCTAATTCTCTTCGTCAGCATTCCTGCAACAATAGCCTTAATGATATTGTAAAAGGACAAACAAAGTCAAAATGGTCAAATGTTTTTGCTAAAGTACTGAGAACATTTCTGTTTGTTCCTGGCGAAGACTCCGGTACTGTAGCGATGACAATGGACAACTCATCGCTTTGAACATAACAGTTCACACCCAAAACTTTTTGAATATTCGGCCGCTCACTTTGATCACTGAAGCGTTCGCGCAATGTTATGGAGTTTGAATTCCATTTTCTCAAGTTCATAGAAGCTGCTAACATAATTTTTACCGACTCGCCATAGAGTGCTAAAGCTTTATTGTCCGTGTTAACACTAGAAACTAAATCATCCATATATAATGAGTTCAATAAATTTTTACAAGTTTCAGGGTGTTGGCGGCTTTCACACTGTAAATGCTTACGGATCGTTGCACAAATAAAAGTGGGCTACATGTTACTCCGAGAGTGAGCCGCGTCATACGATAAGCATACACCGTAGGTAAGAGAGTACCAGATAAAGGCGCAGAGAACCAATAAAATGAATGTAAATCACGGTCCTTTGGTTCAAGTAATATTTGAAGGAAGGCCTTCTCAACATCCACCACTATCCCGATAGTACCGAAACGAAAGTTCAATAATAATTTCAAAACATCGGGCAGCAAATTAGATCCAGCATGTAAGTGATTATTTAGAGAAAGTTGATGAATACGAACCTTTGTGGTTATTTTATCCTCACGATACACAGGACGATGCGGCATAAAATACTTACGTTTCCCACAAACTTCAGCAGGAGCGGCTTCAGGAACTCCACTCTCGATGTGCCGAGTCATACTCTTTCAGCTTCCTCGATTCCTGCGAAAGCTTCCTAATTAGTAAATTAAGCGCATTGCCCCTCGTTCGTTATTATGTAAGGTCACTTCCTTACTTTTCCAAGGCAATGCAACGATATAGCGACCGTTAAATTTTCCGACACATTCTTTCACGTAATCTTCAGCAAATTGTTCTGACGCAATTATTTCTGGTTTTATACCTATGGTCTCCAAACTCCACAATGCACTGACAGATTCCTCGTAGACCGGGGTAAACGCTGAAATGGTAGACGTTGCGACAACGCCCGATGAGCTTATTGACGTCGTCGAGGGAACCGGACCTTGTACTGTTCCAGTTGTACCAAGAACTGTTTTCACTGCAAAAAAAAAAAAATTGTCCGTAATACGATTAATTTCTCCCGATACGATATGCCAATAATTGTCAGCACCGATTAACAATGAAATTCCAATTGTGATTTTTGTAAACAAGTATCAGCCAGCTCGAATTGTTCAAAATACGGAGTATGTGCCTTTGGAGCCCGTAAAACATCGACACATATTTCTGGCACTACCACAGCCTCGATCACGATCAGTTTCTTGTCATATTGACCGTGTACGCAAGCACGCGCTCTATCATACAATTTTGGCTGTGATAAGTCATCTGCTCCGAAAGAGACTACGCGTAACTTATTTACACCAACTATGGGAAGATTTAACCTCTCTGCAACGCTTTCCTTTATAAAGGTTAGCTGACTTCCACCGTCTAACACTACGCGCACGTAAATTTTCGTTTCACCTTTCGGAGAGGTTATGAAGGCACGCGCGGTTGGTAAATAGACTCGGGTTATATTTTCGTCTGTATGCGCACGAAACGTGATAGACTGATGAGTCTGCTTAAATGCAGCGACAGCCAGCAATTTTTCTTGCATAGTTTTTAAATAAGCCGGATCGCACATAATTGTAACGTGTCGTCCCTTTACACTTGTTGCAATTGCCTATTCCTGCATCCTTTAAAATTATGGCCGGGTTTGAAGCATCGAAAACACCTGGAGACTCGCTTCAAAATCTCCTTCCTTTGCTCGAGCGTTAATTCGCTATCACAATTTAGACGAATGACGATTTGATCTGCAGAAGATGCACACATTCGACGCTCTGGTAGTGAAACAGTCCAGTTGCTGTCCCGCTTGATTTCCTTGCATGATGGAATATTGAGCCGATGATACATCCAAAGAACCTAACGATCTTATACAGCTCATTACGGTATTGTAAAGTGTCCTCAGCCCTTCGCCGCCCGTTTTCGACTGTATAGGAGAGGATAGAAGTAGCTCGTTTAGATGCTTGTCGATTAATTTTTCGGCGTTTTCGTACTCTTCTTTTAAGAGCCTAATAGCAGCATCGTAACAAGAAGCGGTAGGTGTAAAGTCCGATATGACGTCAGCAGCCTTTGCCGTTAATGTCGAGCGCAGATAATTGAATCTATCCGTGTTGGTTAAGGAGGAGTTCTCGTGGATAGCGGTACGAAATTGTTCCCAGAATGGCATCCAAACTTTACAGTTACCTGAGAACATGGCTAAATTTAACTTCGACAATTTTGCAGCATTAGCTCTATTTGATTGCGAATTTGAACCATTCCCACCAAGAAAATTGCCTGACGGTTTAATGCTCGAGAGCTGTTTCTGTAATCTTGCAATAACATTGGTGGACCTATCTTCATATTCGGCGACAGACTCCGCTTCCTTCGTACAGTCCTCTGGTTTGATGGTAGCGCGCACCTCAATATTAAGCCTGTCCAAGCTCTGTCTAATGGTATAAATGCGCTGCAGGTAGAAATCGAGTTCCTCCTCAATTAAATCGTAATTTTCTGCATTCTTCGGAATAACTCTCGATGAAGGCAGATTCAAATATTGGGTAGCGGTATTAGCCAAGCGAGTTAACTGTGCCCGATATGCTGAGCGGTTAGACGACTCCATTTTGCACACTCCTTGGCGTTGCGGTAATGCGATAAAGTCCACTTTATCTTGCGCGGATCTCACTTCCCGGGTTTCGGCACCAATGTGGAAAAAGGGGGGTTGGGCCCGGATATAAAGTGAAACACCGCGCTTAACAAATAATGAACTTAAACTTTATTCGGTTTAGATTAAGCGCTCTCCTTGACGATCGAGTTAAGACTAATTCGCCTTTACAGCCTGATGACTCTGCTAGCACCTCTATAGAGTTGCCAGTATACAATCCCGGAAAGGGCTGTCGAATTTTCTACAATATTGCTTATAAATCTATACATGTGGAATTCAAGGTGAGAGAAAACAAAATCACTTGTCAGGCACAAAACAATCTAGTACCCAGATTATCATTTATTATTACTAATTGTTACCGATTTATTTGAACTTAACATAACAAATATACTTCTTCCCCTATTTATATGCACTTCTTCCACTATGTGATATTGCTTCTTCCATTATGTTACTTCTTCCACGCTCCAACAAGAAAAGAGAGTGAGATCTAGCAAGCAAATCCGAAGTACTCCAGTCCGTACACTACTACGCCGACATATATATTTCACTTTCTTTTTGTTTTCGTTTACGTTGTAAATGGGTTTCAGCACTACCCAGCGGGAACCGGAATCATTCATCAGCAATGAAGAAGCAATATCTCGGAAGCATAGATTTTCTTACTCTCCGTTTGCCTATCCGTATCTTTTTAGTGTGGGCATGTCATTGGAAGGAAGCACTTTTAGAGCTTTCTGCCTAAGTCCTTCTTTCGAAGATTTTTAGCAGATGTAGAATTTTCTGCCCAAGTCCTTCTTAAGAATTTTTTTAGCAGATTTATAACTTTCTGTCTAAATTCTTCTTTAGAAGATTACAGGCAGGTTTTTATGCTTAAGTCGGAAGCAAGAGCAAAAAAGAGAAGTTAAAAAAGGAAACTAATTGACCATTGCTGGCTTTCATTAAATCGTTATATGGCGTACTCGTAAATTTATAACGATGAGAGAGGAAATTGGAAATCGCATATACAGTATTAAGATTAAGTTTAAGACTATCGTGTAAATTAATCAATCTATGACTAATAATATTTGCTAAATTCTAACAGAATTTAAATTAAATTTCGTACACAAGGAATCATTTCATTTTCGAGGTGGTAACCTAGTCCCACAATAGTATTTCGTTCTCTTTGGAACAATAAAACAAATTATATTGAATAAACATGTTTCATTTTTATTTAAGAAATACCTAAACAGCCTTTTACTTCTTTTAAATAATAGTTTATAATAAAAACACTAAAAATTCATTTAAAATACATAAACAGCCTCTTTTTCTTTTAAATAACAGTGTATAACAAAAATTTAAAAAATTCATTTAAAAAACATAAACAGCCTCTTCCTTCTTTTAAATAATAGTTTATAAGGAAAACATAATTAATTCATTTAAAAAACATAAACAGCCTCTTTTTCTCTTAAGTAATAGTTTAGAAGAAAACATAAATAATTCATTTAAAACACAAACAAATTAATTTTTTTGAATTATTTCGATTTTTTTAAAAAGTATGTATTTTTATAAAAGAGGTTTTTCATTAGACAGAAGCCCTTTTTCATTTCTTCTTCATATTGCAGATAACCAAAGGTATCGGATTTCACAGCTTCTAAAAATTTAATTTGCTTTTATTAAAATTTATATTAATGCAATAAATTTAAGACCTTACCAAATAAAATTGTTTGGAAAAATTTTAAATTTTTAATTCCAAACAGCTTTCTGGATCCATTCCAAGATATTTTCAGGATATAACATTCGTTGAACATTAATTTGAAGCATTTTGATAATGGCGCTTTGCCTATTATTTCCTTTATGTAAGAAATCTAGAAATTAAAACATTTTATATATCAGTTTACATAATTACATTGTAATTTAATGACTTACTAGCTCATGATTTGGAATATTTTCAATTGCTTTGTCTATATCAATCAACTTTTCATATGTCTCTATTGGAAATATTTTTATATTTGATGTGTCCGGGAATACTTTTGTTGAGATTCTTTTCATCAACACATTATTACTGGCCAATATATTTTTAATTTCGGTTATTTCCTTTTCGTTCCTTTGTAACATTTCCAATATTTCGTTTACAGTTTGGTTTGAAGCATCTAAGAGAGAAAAAGAAAGATTATGTATGCTAATATGTTGATAGTAAAAGTTATTATTGGCTGCCTGAATTTTCCTTGTTTTTGGATTCAGTATCGCAGCCAACAGTTGCATTGCAACGAAAAGCTAGTGTAGGTTCATACGCAACTGCTGGTTTAAATTTTTTTTTTTAATGGTTCCATTTTTCTCTGCACAAAAAGTATGTATTTGTATATGAAAGCATTGAAATGTTAATTTTTAATATTATATTTAATTAACGCAATGATGTAATAAGGGGATAAGTACTGAGCCATCATTGACGGGTAAACGCATTGCTTTACACGCAATGCTTTTTACTTTAAATTGGTTTTCTTCATTGCATAAATCCTTAGCAAAGCAAATTCCTAACGTCATTATTGAGTCATATGGGTCGTCGAAGAAAGGAGAAACATGGCGAAATTCGAATCCGATGACACATTCTTCTCCATTAGTATCTTCTGTGAATCCCACGATTTTTATGGGGATTAAGGGATGAACATAACAATAATTATCGGGTTGCAAATCGGATAAAAAAACATGTGG
>MNCL01000459.1:0-19228 GCA_001932985.1 Proctacanthus coquilletti
CAATGACTGGAAAAATGTTTAAATTATTATCACTGTTGATATTAGAGAGTGTCTGATGGCTCGAATCATGATAATTTGGGAAAAATCCGTTGATTTATTAGTACGATTTGAGCTTGTGTTAACAGTTATTGTGCGAATTTGGGTAAGGCAATCGGCGTTGGTATTCGATGATCTTTTTCATATATTATATCTTTACTCGAGCTCCGCTAATTTTAATTTCCGTCTAATATCTTTGATCCTATTGCATATCTGCTTGCATCGGTTGTTAATAAAAATTCTTTATTAAAGTCCAAATATTATAAAAGAAATTGAGTAAATGCAGCGATTTGATACACTTACAAAGCCATTCAAAAGGCTGATTTTTCTTAAGTAGATTTGTTAAGTTTAGGAAATTTTAGCAAAGGAACAAAAAAGGAAAGGAATAAACGTAAGCGATTAAATACCTCTCTAAGTTTGTCGTTATGCTGTTGTTCATAAGCTTCTGAAACGTTGCTGGCGCCCCCTTGAGGTCGAAAATCATACGACGATATTCAAAGGGACCCAAGGAAATCAAAAAGGCCGTTTTCTCCCTATCCAGAGGATTTACCTCGATCTGATGGGAACCATCTGCTAGATTGAGAGTGGAGAAATACTTAGAAAAGCCTATTAGAACTATAATTTCATCACCTCATTAAGCTCCCTCCACGCAAACGCGAGACTTTCGGACCCCATTGGTAACAGTTTTTTTGGGTACTACTATCAAGGGAATTCTGAGGCTTCTATTAATTCTACTTTATCGGAGTTTAATTCAATATTCTTCTCTAGAGAGTTCACGACGGAAATTACACAAGTATTATGAATTCATGAAAATATACTATTGATAGGATTAGCCCAGTCGGGAGCTGTTTTGATATACAGACGCATTCATTTCTAAGATTTGTTTTAAGCTCGTATCGGGCTGGAACCATTACTCGGGTCGTGAACGGTTTTGAAAACAAAGTCTGATTTTATTGGAAATAGTGAGAAATTTCTGCCGATAAGCTAGTTTCGCTTTAAATTCTTGAAGGCAGTTTTTACCAAGTATACCGTTGCAGGCGATTAATCGTCTACAATGTCGTCTCCAATACCCTATGGACAGTTTCTGTTTTGAATCTTAAACGAACATAGGACACTCCTATGATTTGTTTTAGGTCTCTGTTAATCTTCTTTAAATTACATTTTACGTCAGTCTCCACAATTTCGTCTTCCAGTAAGCACAAGCTTTCTTAAGATCAGATCTCACTTGCACTGTCGACTAATAGTGAAGTTACATCAATGTAATATGAATTAGATTGAAATTTGACTGAGTCATAATTTTCGATATTTTTTACGGTAATATTGAAAACATTTAGGAGCTTTGAATTGGAGTTTGATTTCAAATTCAATTTCAATTTGAAAATTTTTTTATTTGTTGATGACCTTGATTGGTAAGAAATGGAAGATGCCATGTGCTAGCATGGTTTCCATACATTTGATTAACAAGATCCTTCTCAGGATCTCCAATCGATTGGTTTATTGAGGTTGGAGGACGCCGTACATTGACATGATTCGAAGTGGCTTCTACATTATAAGGGTCAAAATTCGTTTTGGTATTTAGCAAGGTATGTTAGTGTTCTGATTTTTCTCAACATTGTTGGAGGGTTTTATTGTATATTTCTTAAATTTGTGGTGGCATCTCCTCTCGCCTCATCAGGCTTCTGTTCATTTCCCTAAACGCTATAGTCGCTATTTTTATTCGCTTCGTTGTCGTTGATATTTTTATTCGTTTCGTTATTGTTATATGCTCTTTTTTTGCACTCTCTGATTTCATAACCTATATTTTTGTAGTAATTAAATCTTGACGAGATATTTGTTTGATTTCAGTTTTTTTAGGGAAGTCAATTTTGCGTGAAAAACTTATGTTTCGAAAAAGGAGTAGAACTAGAATGACCTAATCCATGGCAGATTGGGCACTTGAGTGGGGATTTATGTTTTTTAATTGTGATCTGAGGATCTCTCTTTCTCGATTGCTGCTTCAATGGCGTCACTGTACCGGTTATATTTATTAATTTTATAGGAGGTTGTAATTCCTTAACCTCACGTTCTCGTTGTGTCCCTATTTAATATTTACTATGTTAATTCTGTCTGAATTTGGCTGAGTGTTCTCAGTTAGAGAAATTGATCTTAATTGTGCCCAGCTAAAGAACTCTTTGTATTGAACTGTATTATATGAAGTCCCAATTAGTTTAGTTTTAATAATATTAAGGAAAAAATTAATTTTATTGTATTCAAGATCAAGAATATTGCAACAATTTATAAATTTATGTAGTTTGTTGCTACGGCTACTAAACTGAGGTATAAATTTTAATGCGAATTTTTTATTTAGCCTGGCTCATAGGAGCCGGTGAGGGTTAGAACTGCCTCTTTCGCAGGCTTCTGGTCGATTATTATTGAAGTTATTTCTGTAGTTTGATTAGCAGTGCTTTGGCTAATACGTATTACCATTATTATGGCGAATAATAATTAATATGTATTTCCATTATTATGGCGAACTCTTATATCATCTGGATTATTTTCGTCTGTTTCACTTTCTGTATCATTATCGTTAATGTCGGAATGTTCGTTGTAATTCTCGATGTTGAAGTTATGAAAATTGTGACTATCTTCATCACGGATGGTAGGACACCTGTTTTACTACGGGTAAAGTACCGAAACATATTATACGGAATTTACCGATATTAACCGAATATTCGTTTCATAAATTAATGCTTTTATTTTTACGATGTGTTTTTTCTTTTTTGTTTTTATTTGCAATTAGTATATTGTAAATATATATTTTTATATCTTAAATTGTGTTCAAAAAAAGAAAAACATTTATAAACTTTCGGGGATTCTCCATCATTTGACTATATATTTTGTACTATTTCTATATTCTTGATTTGCTGGATTTAAGCTTCTGGGCTGATTAGAAGTCTCTGCTGCTACAGCTGAGTTCCCGCGCTGATTGAAGATTTAAACTATCGCCTGCTGTTTGCGGGTTGTAACCTCCGCCTGTTCCACTACCGCTGGTTGAGCTCGTCATCCTGATTTTGTATCCCT
Organism: Proctacanthus coquilletti; assembly: GCA_001932985.1. Taxonomy (NCBI): domain Eukaryota; kingdom Metazoa; phylum Arthropoda; class Insecta; order Diptera; family Asilidae; genus Proctacanthus; species Proctacanthus coquilletti. The sequence goes on from MNCL01000459.1 coordinate 3,097, forward strand.
GTACGAATTGTATCGATTCGTTAACTGTTTTGGGCGTGGAGATTTATAATAACAGCTTGCTTTTTATTTTTATTTACAAGTTTACTATTTTGTTAAACAAAATAACGCAATTGTTTTTTGGAACTTTTCACTATTGACTACCCCACACCTGACACCATTTAAGTTGAAGTGGTTCCAAAATTACAATTAAAATGCCAGTTGGGTTATAATAATTTATTATAACTACGCCGGAGGATCGAGGAAGGCTGAATTCCTGCTGGGGGGAAAGGCCTTAAGCTGGGAGCAAAACGTGGGGTTTTTCGTGGGTGTCGCGTGGAAATATTATCTTATAAAGGTCAGACGTTATGTTGGCAGGCTTGGGCCTGCCCACGTTTGCGTAATTTTCAGTTAATTTTTAAAATTATATAATGTAGACTTTCTGATTTCTTGAGTTGAAAGAATGAGTGAATTTGTTTATGATAACTAAAATTAAAAGATCGTCTCTAAAAAATCTCAAATGGCATACAAAAGAGTTCCTTGTAAAGTTTTGGCAAATACGTTTTTAATAATTTGGAAAAAAACGGATTAATTTTCCACCTAAATTGAATTTTTGATTTTTTTCAGGACCTACTAGACAGATCTTAAGGAAGTAGACATAATTTGAGGAATGTTGTTAATTGACTTAACTTTTTTATGTATGTTTACTCATAAAATGTTGCTAGGCTCAAATAACCATAAACATTTTTTGTTTGAAAGAATTTACGTTACAGGTGGTACCATATAAATTTTTAGAAAATCGGGCTGATTCTTTATTAAAATTTTCTAAAAATATTCTCATTTGTCTAATTCGTCGTTTAAGTGTTTCTGAATTTCTGGCAATCTTCTTTGAAACCACTGGACTGATAAGAATGAAAGAATACATATCAATCTTATTATTTCCAGCATCATCTCTTTGTCTCCTTTTCCGTCATTGTTAGCTTGAGAGACTAATATTTTTTCCCAAAAAATTTTTTTAAAATGAGTTAATGCGTTGACTCCTCACTGTAATTTACATTTTATATTTGTTAGTAGACGCTGTCCGATTGGACATTAAAGTGTGAGCACTGTCCGATAGAATATCAAAGTGCGAACCACCGTATCGCGCAATGGAATCTCTAAAGACATTTATACATGTTGGATTAGCATGGGTGAGAGCAGTCGTGTGCCAACATGTGGACACTCCCACTTGGCTACCCTGGTTATCATTTGCTCTCACTTGTCTTCGCTTGCGTTATTTCGACGACGCGTCGGTATTGTACCGAATTCAAAGATACTTGTGTGCCTTCGATGAATTATGCCGACATTAGGATCGCAGGTTAGCATCGATCAATGGAAAAGTGATAGCAAATAATTTCTTCTTCTTCTAGTGTTTATTTTATTTTAATATACATTCAAATAATAAATAAAAAAATTCAATAAACAAACTGCTGATGAAACGATAATCTTGATATCGATGTCCATCATGCGTGTCTTGCTTATTTATGTATTTTAGCATTTCAATTAAAATTGTACAGCTGAGGTGCACCCAAAATAGAGAGATATGCTCTTCAGTCAGGAAAATTATATTATATACATTAAATACATAACTTTTTTACTGGAGAGTATTTTTGAGGTTTTTAATCCATGATTGGGAATAGTATAGTTGACATTTTTTCGTTGTGATATACAGACATTTGCAATATCCTATTATCAAAATTCATGTTAAACTGATCCGTTATCATAGTAAGTGTAGAAGTATAATGACTTCTACAATCCGTTATTTGTTGAATTTTATTTTTTATTTCTCTGTGCAAGAAGGATTTTTCTCAATAATATTTCTCAGGGAGTTAAATTTTAAAAGTACTAAATTGTAGATTGAAATAAAAACCTAAAGATTAATAAAAATAAAAAATATCTTATTATACAATTTTCTTATTATATTATACAATTTTAACTATTTTTATACATAATATACATCTAAAACAGTTTTTTAAATTGTTTATCGCTATATTAAACGTGCCATGTTCAATTCTTACTTTTTGGAAATCGGCAACATCATATTTGATTTTTATATTGCTTCTCATGTCTCTCATGTCAATCAAATGAAGTGAAGAGCTTGTGGTTACATCCCCTTCTCTTTCGGCATTTATATGGGACTGTAAGCAGAATATGCTATGTACCCTTTATATCTGACTAATTGCTCTGAACTAAATTGTTAATACAAGGTAGCTGTAGGGATTAAATTGATCTCATGTAATAAATAATTTTATTTGTGCTAGTCCTCGATTTTTGAAATAATAATAATTATTAACTGAGAATCGTGGAAAAAAATTACGTATGATATGATGAAATGTCTGTTAATTTACAGATACAAAAAATATAATATAAAAAATAAATACAGAAGAATCCATTTCGCAAAAAAATAAGTTAAATTTCTTTTTCTGATTCCTATTAATTTAACGACTTGAAATTTGCATTAAATTATTTATGTTATCTTTGAAATATTTAAAGCTGCATGTGTTTCATTTGATACATACAAGTCATTGTTATAGTGGAGTCATGCGCGCAGGAACACAAATCTGAACGCACAGAGTGCGTCGGTCAAGTTTCCGTATGCATCCGGCCCTCAACCAGCCGCGCACAAGTTGTGCACTATTACTATACGAACCGTTACGAGCTACTTTTGGCTCTATTTTATTTCCGTACATAGTTCATGGGAAGAAAGCTGGTGTAGAGGGTTCGCCTAGGAAGCTGACTTGGTTCCTCTCTCCCTGGAGGAGGCCCTAGGGTTCTTTATTCAAATCTTACTCAAAGGAATTTTTTCGCGGTAGGTGCGATGAGGCCACTGCCGGTTGTTCATTCTGATTTTGGTTCTTGTTGCATTTAAGAGCCTGTAGTTTATCCAGATGTGATATGATGATGACTATGATTACAATGCTAAGTGGAATGATTCAGTTATAGTGGGTTTCCGAAAACGTTATGAGTCAATTTCTTATATAGCTTCTTGTTCCTCCTTATATTATATATTTTATGCAGGTTGTCTAAAGGTATGTCAAAGTTGATTGCTTGTATGGTGTTAGTTCCTGTTTTAAGGATTTCAATTGATAGGAGAAATAAAAATTGTCCTGTGATCGGAGCTTCGTTGCTCTTGAACAATTTTAGGGTAGTTTTGAAACTGGAATTCGTAGGGACTTCTATGAGGTAGGTGCCTTTAACCGTATATATATTTTCTGTTTTCAACATCCATACATGCTTGTACTTTTCTGAGATTTAAGAACCTTTTCTATCGGTTTCAAGTCGAAGTAGTGAATAAGTATGTGGTATGAAGCTTTTAGTGTATTGTCATCTAATTTAATAGGTAAGATGTCAGGATTCAATTTTAAGTTGATAAGCCTAACTTTTCTCTAATATTTGGTATTTGATTAGTCAGGAATGTTCCCAGATTATTTTTGTGCTAAGTATTTCAAGAGGTTTCTATTGCTAGGTTCGCAAGCTCTTTTTATGAAATGCCAAAGTGGTGGTGAGTTATTTAGGTGTTCTTTGCGACTTTGGTTGAACTTTGTAATTGGACTTCCTTTTGGCTTGTTCATCTTATAGTGCAAATTTTCTTACATTTGTATTGTTTTGTTTTTATGTCCATTAACGTAGTTCGAATAAGTACTTTTTCAACTTCAAGATTCAACCGATTTTGAACATCTAAACGACAATGGAATCAATTAGCTTTTGTTACATGTATCACTGTTGGCCCATCTAGGGGGTAAGCTTGTTTGTACTTAGAAAATATATCGATTATGGTCAGAAATTTTTTGTTTTTTATGTTTTATTGACATTTTGTTTCCAGTATACCGCGATGGTTTGTTTGATCTGCATGGTACTGATTTACTATGTTTTCTTGCTACCAAAAGTACAAGTAACCTCCATTATTTGTGTGCAAAGGATTGTTTCGAAATTACAGAAAGCTTTTATTAATACATTACATTATTAGATGTCTAGAAGAAGCGCAGAATTTTCTTGCGGGAGCGGTAATTCTTTGAAAATTGTAATAATTTCCTTTTCGAAGTTATTACCTGAAAATTTGAAGATAGTTCGGCTTTTATTTCTAAGAAGACAGAATAGCTTTGATGTTTTTGGTGGTCTTAAAAACTATTTGCTTTTGGAAGTAATTCATAGAAGTTTTTGAAATTGGTATACTGAAATTAGGATTTTTCTCTGTGAACTGTATCGTTATAAACGTCTAGTTGATTAAGTTCGGGGTCATGCCATGTCTGCTACTTTCATTGGTTACGACTGATAAAGTAAATAACAATAATTCGTTGGACTTGGTAAGGTCTAAAGATTACTTTTCGTTTAGTTGAAATTTTTTCGAAATTAATCAAATGTCGATTTTGCAAAAGTGATTCTTTTGCTACAATTGTAGTAATTATAATTAACACATATTGTAGTAATTATAATTAACACATACATATTTATTCCTTTTCACAATGAAAAACAGTTCATAGTAAAACATAACAAGCAAAAGCATCCTTTAAAAAATACAACAAAACATTAGTTTAATATTAATATTGTTTTCTTCCTTTCAATGCAGATTTTTTGCAATATTTTTTTTTTAAACTAAAAGCTTTTCATCTCTTTCGCCGGAAAAACAAGAAAACAGTGCACCAAAAGACACTCTTATTAAAAAATAATATATATAAACAGATTAAAATAAGTATTTCATGAAATTAATCGAAGAGAAGAAAGTAAAATTACTAAATTATTGTAAAAGTTAACTACTTCAATTATTCTGCATAAATCAATTTAAAACTCTCAAGAGAAAAAGTACTCGCATTTGAGGAAGTGGACAAGATGGTACTTAAATAAATTATTTATCTTGTTTTGAAGTTGCCATAGCCTCTTCTTTTAAAATTGGAAAATCATTTTTTCCTCCGTTTATTCTTGTTGTATTAGTCTTTTAAATAAACTTGCATTTGTTGCCAAAGCCTCTATTATAATTTCATTTTTAATTTTTATTGTACGTAAAAATGTATATATATTTTTTTAAATTGAAATTTTTTATAACAATAGGGTTAAATAGCTTTTAAGCTCGCTCTATGAACTTTGCATCGACCATTCATTCTATTAATATTTTTATTTCCTGATCATTTTCTGTATTTGATTTGTCTGCAATTGAAAAAGAAATTTGTTTGTGAAAATTTCTTTAAGAAAGCTATATTTCTTGAAATTCACATGTTCTATTGCAGAATTACTTTTTTATCATCTAACTTTATATATAATATTTTAAGATTTGTTATACTTTATGCAGTCGTAAAAAAGTGTAATAAGCAATAACTGAATCTCCATGTGGTAAACACATTAATTTACTATTCACTTTTTCACTTAAACATTTCTTCTTCTGTACCATTGATTTTATCGGTATATAGGACCGAATAATACAATATAATAATTACCTTGTTCATTCTTGTTCAAAACGTGTAAATCATATTTGTGGCTTTTAATATTTCCAGTCGCTTTTTTTTCGAAAACCTTTAAGCTTTTTCCCATTATGAGATTTATATTTATATTTCAAATAGATACGCCGAGAAGTTATTTAGAATTCGAAATCTTTTTACATTGTCTACAATATGTAATAGATTGTGAACATTATAGGTAACATTATTGTTACCATAAACAGTAGGGAAATTTTCCACAAACAGTAGCAACATATCTTTCGCAATAGTAACAATATTATATCTGAAACTTATAGGACGAGCAATAATCGATATGCGCAGTGTAATAATAATAAATGATAATAGAATTCGTTATGAATGACATCTTCTAAATTTAATATTTCTGTATTTGAAGTATAATATATTACTTGAATTCGATGATTTTCCATTTCAGAATTTTTTCCAAATTTCTCGGTTTCCTTGCAAATTCCTTAAGTACATATTTATAAATTGGCATCAAATGTACAGAAATCTTTTTTCTTTAAGTTTAATTAGGTGCATACAATATGATATTATATTAATTCCTAATTTTTCTTGAAGATTTCTCCTATTTCAGAAATAAGTTTTGTGAAGGGATAGGTGTTTTCTACCAGAGAAGTCTTGATCAGAAGTAATTTCTCAAACGTTGGTACTTTTCACAGTTTTCTCTATTTTCCTGCCAAGCTGCTTACACTTGTTACATCCATTGAGAGATTTATGTCCAGTAATTCCGCATATAAATACCCGAGCGGAGGTATCAGAAATGAATGCTGCTAACTTGAACTGGATTACTTTTCTAGATGCCACAAACCCATTCTTTAACAAGTCGTCAACTTCATTTTAAAAGTTGTAAAAGCATTGTTCAATATTGTTTGAACATACCATATTTTGAAAGTTTTTCTTCTATTAAGAGAAAACTAGAATATAATCTATTAGTTGGCATTAATATACATAAAATAGAAACAGTATAGAACAGGATAATATGTTACAACATTTTATAATGTGTAATGTTCCCCGATTTTTAATTACTATGGAATAGGCATTTCCTCCTACACTTTCTCATACTGACTCGTGAAACTCGTCGCTAATGATAATGTACGAATTGGAATATTTATTTGGAATATTTTATTAAACTGAATCAAATTGTAAGCTTATTTTTTTACACTCATAAACTGAAAGGTTTTTGTGCTGCCTAGCGCAATTTAATACGGGTTGTTTTATTTGTTTAGTCTGCGTTTTTTTGTTGGCTTCCTTCCTTTTAAGTCGTTTTCATATAACCGTCTTCGTAACGTAACTGCAGTTATATCTATGCTCTCATTGTCTAAATAGCTTTTTAACATTTCAGCGATGTTTCACGGCCGCATGTACAATTTTCCGGTTCATTCTCGGTATTGTTTGCCTTATTCCTCGACAATTTGCTCTCCAATAAGACTTTGGATGTTAGAATTGACGATAACTTGGAAATCCTACTATCAGTCACACAGGACACTTTCATTTGGCTTGCTATTTATCTATTAGTAAGCCTTTTTATTTTCAATAATTCACAAATAGCCACTTTTTTCAATAGATATGTTCTTATTACGACCCATTATATGCTGACCACAAAATCTCACAAAAATTGGTAAACAAGACAAAAGTATCACACCAATATTCAAAATATTGCTAAACAAAATCGCAAAACTATTCCTGTCAACAATAACAATTTTAATTTCGAGAACATACCTGAAATTATAATATTCGTATTTGATAACACCTAAACCAAGGTAAAAAATTCAGAAAAAGTTCAAGTATATGTGGAATTTTCCGTTTTGCAACGTCATAAGAGGAAATTTCATTGAATTCTGAAAGTATGAGACTCACTTGATCTATTTGCTTAATAATACCGTTGTGACAGTAGTACACGTCAGGAACCACTGTTCTTGTAATATTCTTTTCTTAGAAACAGGTTCGTCCAAATTTGATGATTTATGGATTTTTAGTAGTTCTTCAAAATTCTCTCTACTAGGATACCACTGTTTTATTTGTATTTCAATGTAACGTGTGTCGAGAAAATTTTGTCACAACTTTTAGAGCTAGAACTTTCTAAAAAAGACCGAATGTAAATGATTTGAATTATTACGAAAGTTACATTTTCCTCTCGCAAGTAGTCTATTCTATATTATAATTCTGGGATAATCTGCTCTGGCTTGGTCCGGCCAGAAGAGATATATTTTATGATTTCTTTTGTTCGATTGGAATCAATGGACGCCGAATGCATTTGTTGAGATACGTTTTCCCATCGATAGCGAGACCTGATTTACGATTCAATGGTTGACTGAATCCTTTTGGCGGTCCATGCAAGGACTTTCCCTTCAAAGTTCTTTTTTTAGGAGCATATTTAACATGGTTGGAAGCAGAGTGAACACCAGTGCTGTAGTAGTGCATTTTCACCAATTTTTAAATGAGTCAGAATAAAGTATAACTCATCGTCTAAAATGAACTCGCAATCAGGAAATTTTCGTAGCAAGCGATCAAATTCGCAATTGCAATTGTGTGGATGTTTTTGCAGGAATGATTTTTTTTTTGCGAGATGATGTCTTGGCTCTTGGCCTTCTTCAAAACGGCTAAGCATTCAGTACAATGTACAGTATTGCCAAGGTGCTGGTGCTCAGAATGGGACTTGTACACACGAGAATACAAAACTTGCTGATTCAAAGCCATTATTTTTCACTTTGAAGAGCTTCTTTACAAATAATTACGAACTTTTAATAAAGCGGTAATTTCTCCAGTCTACATACAAAAGTACCGTTACTAATGGTCATACTTCACCGAAGATATCCTCATTCGAAATTTGTGCCAAATCTTTCCGGGCACACGTTATTTTTCTTTAAAGGATATTTTCGTTAATAGAATTGAGCTCGTTTTTACTATCCTCACATAATTATATTGCAGAACAATCGGTAATTCCTTAGCTTTTTTTATTATTGCTTGTTTCATCAGGAGTGTTTTTCTTTTTCTACTTTGATTAAGTGAGATAAATGTGGTTTTCCTATAAATGTTTTAAACAACTTAACAAACTGAAAAATTTGGTTCCACTACGTAGGTTGCTATTTATGTATATGGAACTGGCAAAAATGGTGTTGCTAGGCGCCATCTGACATATACATGTGGTATTTAGAGATTTAGCAAGGTAATAACAATACTCGCTTTTGAGGTAAGTTCACTTCATATATTTCGAATTCAGGTAATAGTAAGTAAGTATTAGTCACTATTAGGTTTAAAATGAAGAATGTCCGTTTAGTTCTCAAAATAACTACAAACAAGTTTAGTCACTAATTTTAATTCACAGCTCGGAAGATTGATAACCACTTTACTGCTCGATAACTACCCAATAAATCTACTGAATAACCACTAATAATACTCCGTTAAATGCACTTTGAATAATTATACAGGCAATCTTTCCACTTCCACTTCTGGTCTTCGAGTGAGTCCAGCGATAGTCATGATCGCTCGAGTTTTTGGGTAAAACTGTTTTAAGCAACGGTCATTTCACTGGTCACTTCGTTGGCTAGGCAAAGGTCATCTTAAGAACTATGTAATCCTACACTCGGCCATCTTCGTCTTCATCTGCCTCATATGATGAATTTTCAGTCAAATCGTACTTCGTCCATGATTTCATAACCCGTACCCGTTAATAGCGTGAAAGGTGATGTGCAAATAGCTCTCTGATACGTACTGTTCAAAAATTGTTGAACCTTATCGACATGTTTGTACCAACATTCTGGCTTGTCAATCGAAAGCTTGGTGAGCACTGATATAATAATCCGATGTGTTCTTTCAATTTGGGCGTTTCCACGCGGTACACCAGCAGTTATGTGGATCAGTTCAATTTTTTGGTCTTTGCAATAATCCTTGAAAATATTTGCTATAAAAGCTCCGCCACGGTCTGCAATTATTCTCCCAGGAATTCCAAAGGTAACAGCAACAATTTCCATCTTCTTGATGACCTCATCGGCAGTTAGAGTTTTCACTGGGAAAATCCATACAAATTTTGTGAAGGCATCGATAATACTAAACGTATACTTATAACCCTTGGCGGTTGTTGACAACGGTCCCAAATGATCGATATGAACAGTATCTAAAGGACCTTCAATTTTCAATATAGGATGCAAGTATTCTTCAGCTTTACCTTCCTTTCTGTTAGCGAGGATGCATTGCACGCAATTTCGGACGCACTTATCTACTTTTTCTTTAAATTTTGTAATGAAGAACTCTTTTTTTACGATGTCTTCCATTTTCCGATAAGTAAAATGACCCTGCTCGTAAATTTTTCTAAGTATATTATCCTCCATTCGCCTTGGCACCACGTAAAGATAATTCCCATTTTCATATTTACATAAAAGATTATTATGAATCGTGTAATCTTTGTAATTCGTAGTAGTCAAAATCTTACGAATAGCTTGTAAACCTTCGTCTTCGTTTTGTGCCTGCTCTAATTGTTTCCATATGGCGTCATTCATCGAAATTACCATCGAAACCGGATTCCGACTAAGTGCATCAGCATGTTTTATTCGACTTCCACTTCTATGCTCCATTACGAATTCAAATTCCTCGAGTAGTAATATCCATCTTGCAACCCGTGTAACTAATTCCTTTTTCTTAAGAATCATTTCAAAAGCCTTACAATCAGTAACAAGCTTAAACGGTTGGCCTAAAAAATAAGCTCTGTATTTCTTAACGGCTGCTATCACTGCTAAAACTTCTAGTATATAACTAGTGTATTTCTGTTCTGTCGCAGTAGTTTTTCTGCTCATGTAGCTGATGCGATGTAGCTTATTGTCATTGGGATCGATCTGTAACAAAACAGCACCGTAGCCGTACATACAAGCACAAGTATGCAATTCCGTAGAAGTTCCGGGTCGAAAAATACTTAAAACTGGCATAGTTGCCAAAGCTTGTTTAAGCTACGCAAAGGATTTCTTACAATCTTCATTAAAGTTGAACTTAACACCGTTCTTCAAAAGGGTTGTCAATGCTTTAGCTATAATTGCAAAATCTGCAATAAACTTTCTGAAGTATCCAGTTATCTTTCTTCCTAACTAATACTATAGGACTTGCATAGGTAGAAAAACTTTCTCGTACAATACCATATCGGATCCACTCAGCAACTTATTGCTCAACAAACCGTCTTTCCTTTATCGCTAGTCCTCAAGGGGGTTGATAAACGGGGGTATCGTCTAATAATGTAATTTTCATCTTTATCGGGGATTCTAGAATTTTCATCGCTTCGTAAGATTTAATTGTTTCTTTCAATTGATTAGCAATATGTTTATTTTTAATATGATTTAATTCCGGGAAGTCTTTAACGTCTACTAGCAGAGTATTCAACGCGCTACACCTCATTATCCGACAATCTTTTACCGCCCGATTCTTTTCCGTTTGAAATGTTTTTTATTTCTTCGTTGTCCCTTTTTTCTAATTTTACACTGCCTTGTGTAATTATTACCTTCGCTTGAGAGAGTAAGTTCATTCCAATCAACATGCTTGGTCGCATAATATTATCTGCAACAACGAAATCGAAATATTTGGAAAAGTCACATTGTCTATGACCAAATCACTGATAAAGCATCCTTTTGTTTTAACTTCGCTACCCAATACATTTATGGTAAAACCAAGCCCAATTAGATTACTGTTAAGCTCTAGTTTGTGAAAGTCAATTTCTTTTATCAACGTTATGTCACTACCAGTGTCTACAAGGGCTTCAAGTTTAACTTAATATGACAATATGTTTTCCGATCATTATTTAAATTTGCAACTTTCGCCGTATCAGTTTTTTTTTGATAATTGTTCGTGCTCACGCCCCTTATGACCGAATTTATGACAACGGAAACACTTGGGCCCCTTGCTCTTGTCCGGACAGTCGTAAAATTCATGTGACGTGCTACCACAGTTAAAACAATGCTTATTGTTCCGCTTATTATCTTTATCAAATTCCCTTATCAAGCGTACCTTCAAAACATCATAATCTAGGGGTTTCACCTCATATTCTGCAAATGCTTTAGCAGGACCACGTCAGACCCGCCGCGCATAAACCAATTTCTGCAAATGGATCCATTTAAACAAATCGCAATAATTTTCGAAGTCTTTGAACCATTGCGTTATACTGATATTCTCGTCGCCCGCAAATGGTTTCATTAGAATATCGACGTCACGAAGATCTTGCGGATTTATAACGGATGATGACGGTGTCGGCGACGATGTAAATGCCTCGATTTCATCACTGCTTTGCCGCGCTTGTTTGCTCATCTTTTTATTCGCTGACATCGTAATTGAACATTAAAGTGAATTTTACCTGCTCAGCAATTATGTTTCCTATACTTGCTGTGATCCGAGCCCCCAAATGTGGGATTTAGAGAATTAGCAAGGTAATAACAATACGCTATTTTCAGGTAAGTAGATTAAAAGTAGTAGTAGAAATTAAAGAAAATGTAGAATTAAGATCAGATTTCGAAATTATTAATTAAAATATTGATACACGTAAATACCAATGTTTTCGTTTTGAAGGTCGGAATTGGTATACAATAAGCTCATGAATCAGCAATATCCACCAAATTTATTTACTGCAAGTAGTTATAGGTTTGTTCACATATTTTCTTTTATTTTAACAACGTGATTGTGTGTGATGATATCAGAGTAAAAAGGTACTTTTAAATAAAAATGTTAGAACACAGGAGGGTAAATATAGTTTGCTGTTATACTTTTTTTTTCAAAAATTTGGAGAAAAACACATAATCTTTTTGGAAACAAGGGGTTAGGAGTTATTCTGGATTCTTGGGTCAAAAGACTAATTATATTTGGTAATTTCGTTTTTAACATGAAGATTAATAGTAAGAATCCAAAATTTGTTTTTTTTGAAAGATATATCTTTAATAGGATATTAAAAAATCGTTGTTTTCAGCAATTAAACCAGAAAAATATGCCAACTACTAATCGGCAGATATGTCACTGTCTAGAATTATACAAAAATATTTAAAATAAGCGAAGCTTTACCACGATCGAAAGAAAGTGTAAAAGTTGTCACATCTTCTAAATGATCACAAGCGCGTGTAAAGTTTGAGCCCTGCTAAACAGATACATAATCAGCCGGTCATTGAACCTTTGTAACTTTGAAACTACTAGGAATTTCGTGAAAAAATGTTTACACTTTTATTTTTGAAAGTATGTATTTATGTACTTTCAGAAAATGCTGGAAACCAAAAATTGAATTTTCTGGCGTCAGAATCCAGAATACCTTCTTTATCTTTAACTGGGGACGTGATTAATTTGTAATTTGTAATTTGTGTCCATTTTCGTGGACTTGGAGTCTCACAGACTCCTATATTTTGTGGTTAATTTTTTTCGCAATGGTGATCTGGATGTTTAAAAACCATATTTATGTTTATTTTCAGGTTATAAATATTTAGAAAACATATAGAAATAATCAACTTTTCAGCCTTAATTGACTTGATATCACTTTGAGTACTTTAATGAATCTTATGCAACTAATATAAGAAAATTAACATTCTATTCTCTAAATCTAAGATATTGAGATGATAAGAAACATAAAAGCCACTTCTGACAACACAAAAAATAAAATGCTGACAATGGCCTAATTAGGCCTAAACATGACAGTCAAGGGGCTCGAACACTGCAGGCACACGGGCCTGCTGCACCCCACACAAGTTTATGTAATCTCCATGTGCAGCTTTGTTGGACAAAGTCTGCATGCTTTTTGGTTTCCTAGGCCAACTTCTTGAACCTGTGTTCTGATGGCATACCTTCACCCACAATTCTCTGAGCAATTTGTTGTTGATTGCATATCTTTGAATGTGAGAGACAACTAGAGAACGGGCTAATTTTTTAAAAATATCTCCTCTTTCGACTGTTTTTGTTTGGTATGGGTTATACAAGCAATCATACCGTTTAAATTTAGAACTTGAAAAAGCACGACCATCGGCCATCTTCCTATCAGTCTCATCAATTCTTCTTTCGGTCGAATTGTAATAAAGAATTATTTCAGATTTTTTGCAGGTTGGGCTGGAGAATTGTGACATCAGTGGTTTTCTCTGAATACGAAATCCGTTACCTCGTGAACACGAAATCCTGTCAAATCTTATAAACCACCGCCGCTGAAACAATTTAAATTTCTCAGCCTGTTTTCATCGATTTATCATCTCGCGTTTATTACACTTAAGAAATATCACGAGAAAAATTAATTACAAATTTTCTTAATATTAATATTAAAGATAATGACTCATAATGCTCACTATATTCAATATTTGAAGAATGAATTTCGTTTTTTCGAACACCCAAACATGTAAATAATCAATTACAGGCTTTCCCTTTTAATAACTCTTGAAGCACTCTTTTTAAAACTTTACACTTTTATATCAAAAGCTCAGTACCACCTAATTAAAATCTTCTTACCATTGGAATATTCACAATATTCAAATGACGCTACATTTAAGAAATGTAGAGAAATTCATGAATTACAAGAGCAAAGTGGTCTAATTCTAATAAACACGCCCAATAAAAGCGATGTAAGAGATGTAAACTGCGCCTACATTACAGTATGCGTTGTAATTTGATATAGAACTCCAGAATAATCAAACTTTAAAATCTTAATTTGATTTACTCAATCAATCAAGATAATACGAATATGTGCCATATTTTCAATTGGGTAATAATAAAAATCATCAATACCCATATCTATTTAAATTATAAATCTGTAAAAGTAAATAAAAAATATTTTTGAAGCAGACTTTTGAGTTTTTTGTCGCTTTGGACGACTTTCACCGGCTGCTGTCCACTCAGTTGAAGATCTTTTTGGTTCAGGTGTGTAGTAGTGGATCCACGTTTCATTCATTGTCACATACCGACGCAAGAAATCCTTTTTAGGAGCTTGAACAGTCTTCTGAATCGTCGACGCGTTGTAGTTTTTGGTCCAGTGTGAGTAAACGCAAACACTTCGAAAGCAATTTGCACATGCTCAAATTATTGTGTAAAATTGTAAACACAATACCTTCTGATATCTTTAGGGTATCAGCTATCTCACGCAACTTCACATTACGGTCTTTCAAAACTATTTTGTGGACTTTTTTCTATTTTCCGGAACAACTGCCGATTTTGGGCGACCAGAGCATTCAGCATCATCGGTGTTTGTACGACCGCGTTTAAATTCAGCATACCAGTCAATAATAGTTGACTTCCCTGGTGCAGACTGTTATATGACAAGAATCACATGTCACATGTGACACAAATAATGAAATGTGGCATCTTTACATATGTATGCAACATATTCTACATTACGCATAATGTAATAAAGACATTGCACGTGCTAAGTGGTACAGAATATAACATAATGATATATGAAACAATAAAGTACTACATATCTAGATCACAGGAGAAAAATAAACTCAAACAGAATACAACAAATAGCTAGTGAAAATTCCTGTAATAAGCGTCCAAAATAATCGAAGATAGTTGCGTTTTCAGTTTCCGCTAGCAATAGCAGATGAGAATCTTGAACGGAATTATAAAGGAAGCAGACAGAGCAGCAATAGTATATCGGGGGAGTTTATTTCAATAGTAAAACATTAATTGAACATTTGAAAAAATGTTATTTAATTTATTTAAATAATTTCCCCTAATGATGATTTCATTAGTATAATATCATAAGTTTATGCCAAGTCAAATATAGGGTGGGCGATAATTAAGCGATCGAGCAAAACATGACGCCATTTTCATATTTCTTGACGTTTCTCAGTATGGTTTAACTTGTTTTAAGTGAGTTTAAGAGCGAGCAGAAATACTTAAATTGTTTTATAAAAATAAATATATGGTTGTGCATCCCAGCGTGCATCACAATTGGGATTCAGTCGCACCTCTTTGCGTCGAATTTTGAAGTGTGATTTAAAATTTGCTCATACAAAATTCAATTAAAACACAAATTGATGCCACTGGATCCGCAACAACGTTTAAATTACGCTCATACTGACGCAAGCATCGTCTAACTCGAACCAAACTTTTGTCAGAAAATCATCAGGAGCGATTAAGCGTACTTTTGTCTCTTCGGTAGTGTCAATAAGCATAACAACCGTAACTGGGCAACCGAAAACCCTCAAATTATTCATGAGGAAACCCAATTTGAAAAAAAGTGACTGTCAGGTGTAGAATTTGCCCGAAACGAGTCGTACGAACCGTACTTTTTTGAAGACAACGAGTGCACTGTTAATGGTGATCGCTACAGAGGTATGCTGCCGGATTTTTTGGCATAACAACTGGACGAACTTGGTATGGAAGGCCTTCACTTTCAACAGGATGATGCTACATTTCACACAACCGGTGAAATAATGATCATCTTGCGTCGAATGGTTCGTGGACGTGTTATATATAAAATCGGCGATATCATATGGCTACGCCCTGTTTGCCACCATCAGCTTCTTTTTTTTTTTGGAGCTATCTGCAAAGGTATCCACAATCGGTCTGAAAGCTAACATTAGAAAATAAATTGTCAATATTTCGGCCTAAACTAGGGTTGCCACCCGTACTATAATATATAGTATCGTACTATATTTCAGTCAATTGTACTATATATTATAGAAAAATAATATAGTACGGATAATTATTACTTATATTAACTGTGATTTGAA